>CM069407.1:8026261-8082585 GCA_035609135.1 Eleutherodactylus coqui
TCGTCCCCTCCTTCCCAAACCCTCCTACCCTTCTTCCCAAACCCTCCTACCCTCCGTCCCCTTCTTCCCAAACCCCCCTACCCTCCGTACCCTTCTTCCCAAACCCCCCTACCCTCCGTACCCTTCTTCCCAAACCCCCCTACCCTCCATACCCTTCTTCCCAAACCCCCCTACCCTCCGTACCCTTCTTCCCAAACCCTCCTACCCTCCCTACCCTTTTTCTTAAACCCTCCTACCCTCCCTACCCTTCTTCCCAAACTCTCCTACCCTCCCTACCCTTCTTCCCAAACCCTCCTACCCTCCCTACCCTTCTTCCCAAACCCTCCTACCCTCCCTACCCTTCTTCCCAAACCCTCCTACCCTCCCTACCCTTCTTCCCAAACCCTGCTACCCTCCCTACCCTTCTTCCCAAATCCCCTACCTTCCTTCCCGAACCCTTCTACCCTCCCTACCCTTCTTCCCAAACCCTTCTACCCTCCCTACCCTTCTTCCCAAACCCTCCTAGCCTCCCTACCCTTCTTCCAAATCCCCCTACCCTCCTTCCCGAACCCTTCAACCCTCCGTACCCTTCTTCCAAATCCTCCGTACCCTTCTTCCCAAACCCTCCCTACGCTCCCTACCCTTCTTCCCAAACCCTCCTACCCTCCCTACCCTTCTTCCCAAACCCTCCTACCCTCCCTACCCTTCTTCCGAAACCCTGCTACCCTCCCTACCCTTCTTCCAAACCCTCCTACCCTCCCTACCCTTCTTCCCAAACCCTCCTACCCTCCCTACCCTCCCTACCCTTCTTCCCAAACCCTCCTACCCTACCTACCCATCTTCCAAACCCTCCTCCTACCCTCCCTACCCTTCTTCCAAACCCTCCCTACCCTCCTACCCTCCCTAACCTTCTTCCCAAACCCTCCAACCCTCCCTACCCTTCTTCCCAAATCCCCTACCCTACCTACCCTTCTTCCCAAATCCCCCTACCCTCCTTCCCGAACCCTTCTACCCTCCGTACCCTTCTTCCCAAACCCTCCTACCCTCCCTACCCTTCTTCGGAAACCCTCCTACCCTCCGTACCCTTCTTCCCAAACCCTCCTACCCTCCGTACTCTTCTTACCAAACCCTCCTACCCCTCCGTACTCTCTTACCAAACCCTCCAACCCTCCGTACTCTTCTTACCAAACCCTCCAACCCTCCGTACCCTTCTTCCCAACCCCTGCTACCCTCCCTACCCTTCTTCCCAAACCCTCCTACCCTCCCTACCCTTCTTCCCAAACCCTCCTACCCTCCCTACCCTTCTTCCCAAACCCTCCTACCCTACCTACCCATCTCCCAAACCCTCCTACCCTCCCTACCCTTCTTCCCAACCCTCCCTACCCTCCTACACTCCCTAACCTTCTTCCCAAACCCTCCACCCTCCCTACCCTTCTTCCAAATCCCCCTACCCTACCTACCCTTCTCCCAAATCCCCCTACCCTTCTTCCCAAACCCTCCTACCCTCCCACCCTTCTTCCCAAACCTGCTACCCTCCATACCCTTCTCCCAAACCCTCCTACCCTCCCTACCCTTCTTCCCAAACCCTACTACCCTCCCTACCCTTCTTCCCAAACCCTCCTACCCTACCTACCCATCTTCCCAAACCCTCCTACCCTCCCTACCCTTCTTCCCAAACCCTCCCTACCCTCCTACCCTCCCTAACCTTCTTCCCAAACCCTCCAACCCTCCCTACTCTTCTTCCCAAATCCCCCTACCCTACCTACCCTTCTTCCCAAATCCCCCTACCCTCCTTCCTGAACCCTTCTACCCTCCGTACCCTTCTTCCCAAACCCTCCTACCCTCCGTCCCCTTCTTCCCAAACCCTCCTACCCTCCGTCCCCTTCTTCCCACATCCTCCTACCCTCCGTCCCCTTCTTCCCAAACCCTCCAACCCTCCGTCCCCTTCTTCCCAAACCCTCCTACCCTCCGTCCCCTTCTTCCCAAACCCTCCTACCCTTCTTCCCAAACCCTCCTACCCTCCTTCCCCTTCTTCCCAAACCCCCCTACCCTCCGTACCCATCTTCCCAAACCCCCCTACCCTCCGTACCCTTCATCCCAAACCCCCCTACCCTCCGTACCCTTCTTCCCAAACCCTCCTACCCTCCCTACCCTTTTTCTTAAACCCTCCTACCCTCCCTACCCTTCTTCCCAAACTCTCCTACCCTCCCTACCCTTCTTCCCAAACCCTCCTACCCTCCCTACCCTTCTTCCCAAACCCTCCTACCCTCCCTACCCTTCTTCCCAAACCCTCCTACCCTCCCTACCCTTCTTCCCAAACCCTCCTACCCTCCCTACCCTTCTTCCCAAACCCTCCTACCCTCCCTACCCTTCTTCCCAAACCCTGCTACCCTCCCTACCCTTCTTCCCAAATCCCCCTACCTTCCTTCCGAACCCTTCTACCCTCCCTACCCTTCTTCCCAAACCCTTCTACCCTCCCTACCCTTCTTCCCAAACCCCCCTACCCTCCGTACCCTCTTCCCAAACCCTCCTACCCTCCCTAACCCTTTTTCTTAAACCCTCCTACCCTCCCTACCCTTCTTCCCAAACTCTCCTACCCTCCCTACCCTTCTTCCCAAACCCTCCTACCCTCCCTACCCTTCTTCCCAAACCCTCCTACCCTCCCTACCCTTCTTCCCAAACCCTCCTACCCTCCCTACCCTTCTTCCCAAACCCTCCTACCCTCCCTACCCTTCTTCCCAAACCCTCCTACCCTCCCTACCCTTCTTCCCAAACCCTGCTACCCTCCCTACCCTTCTTCCCAAATCCCCCTACCTTCCTTCCCGAACCCTTCTACCCTCCCTACCCTTCTTCCCAAACCCTTCTACCCTCCCTACCCTCCTTCCCGAACCCTTCAACCCTCCGTACCCTTCTTCCCAAACCCTCCGTACCCTTCTTCCCAAACCCTCCCTACGCTCCCTACCCTTCTTCCCAAACCCTCCTACCCTCCGTACCCTTCTTCCCAAACCCTCCTACCCTCCGTACCCTTCTTCCCAAACCTTCCTACCCTCCCAACCCTTCTTCCCAAACCCTCCTAACCTCCCTACCCTTCTTCCCAAACCCCTCCTACCCTCCCTACCCTTTTTCTTAAACCCTCCTACCCTCCCTACCCTTCTTCCCAAACTCTCCTACCCTCCCTACCCTTCTTCCAAACCCTCCTACCCTCCCTACCCTTCTTCCCAAACCCTCCTACCCTCCCTACCCTTCTTCCCAAACCCTCCTACCCTCCCTACCCTTCTTCCCAAACCCTGCTACCCCTCCCTACCCTTCTTCCCAAATCCCCTACCTTCCTTCCCGAACCCTTCTACCCTCCCTACCCTTCTTCCCAAACCCTTCTACCCTCCCTACCCTTCTTCCCAAACCCTCCTAGCCTCCCTACCCTTCTTCCCAAATCCCCCTACCCTCCTTCCCGAACCCTTCAACCCTCCGTACCCTTCTTCCCAAACCCTCCGTACCCTTCTTCCCAAACCCTCCTACCCTCCCTACCCTTCTTCCCAAACCCTCCTACCCTTCCGACCCTTCTTCCCAAACCCTCCTACCCTCCCTACCCTTCTTCCCAAACCCTCCTACCCTCCCTACCCTTCTTTCCAAACCCTCCTACCCCTCCCTACCCTTCTTCCCATACCCTCCTACCCTCCCTACCCTTCTTCCCAAACCCTCCTACCCTCCCTACCCTTCTTCCCAAACCCTCCTACCCTCCCTACCCTTCTTCCCAAACCCTCCTACCCTTCTTCCCAAACCCTCCTACCCTCCCTACCCTTCTTCCCCAAACCCTCCCTACCCTTCTTCCCAAACCCTCCCTACCCTCCCTACCCTTCTTCCCAACCCTCCTACCCTCCCTACCCTTCTTCCCAAACCCTCCAACCCTCCCTACCCTTCTTCCCAAACCCTCCTACCCCTCCCCTACCCTTCTTCCCAAACCCTGCTACCCTCCCTACCCTTCTTCCCAAACCCTCCTACCCTCCCTACCCTTCTTCCAAAACCTCCTACCCTCCCTACCCTTCTTCCCAAACCCTCCTACCCTCCCTACCCTTCTTCTCAAACCCTCCTACCCTCCCTACCCTTCTTCCCAAACCCTCCTACCCTCCCTACCCTTCTTCCCAAATCCCCCTACCCTCCTTCCTGAACGCTTCAACCCTCCGTACCCTTCTTCCCAAACCCTCCTACCCTCCCTACCCTTCTTCCCAAACCCTCCCTACGCTCCCTACCCTTCTTCCCAAACCCTCCTACCCTCCGTACCCTTCTTCCCAAACCCTGCTACCCTCCGTACCCTTCTTCCCAAACCTTCCTACCCTCCCAACCCTTCTTCCCAAACCCTCCTACCCTCCCTACCCTTCTTCCCAAACCCTCCTACCCTCCCTACCCTTCTTCCCAAACCCTCCTACCCTCCCTACCCTTCTTCCCAAACCCTCCTACCCTCCCTACCCTTCTTCCCAAACCCTGCTACCCTCCCTACCCTTCTTCCCAAACCCTGCTACCCTCCCTACCCTTCTTCCCAAACCCTCCTACCCTCCCTACCCTTCTTCCCCAAACCCTCCTACCCTCCCCTACCCTTCTTCCCAAACCCTCCTACCCTCCCTACCCTTCTTCCCAAACCCTCCTACCCTCCCTACCCTTCTTCCCAAACCCTCCTACCCTCCCTACCCTTCTTCCCAAACCCTCCTACCCTCCCTACCCTTCTTCCCAAACCCTCCTACCCTCCCTACACCTTCTTCCCAAACCCTCCTACCCTCCCTTACCCTTCTTCCCAAACCCTCCTACCCTCCCTACCCTTCTTCCCAAACCCTCCTACCCTCCCTACCCTTCTTCCCAAACCCCTGCTACCCTCCCTACCCTTCTCCCAAACCCTCCTACCCTCCCTACCCTTCTTCCCAAACCCTCCTACCCTACCTACCCATCTTCCCAAACCCTCCTACCCTCCCTACCCTTCTTCCCAAACCCTCCCTACCCTCCCTAACCTTCTTCCCAAACCCTCCAACCCTCCTACCCTTCTTCCCAAATCCCCCTACCCTACCTACCCTTCTTCCCAAATCCCCCTACCCTCCTTCCCGAACCCTTCTACCCTCCGTACCCTTCTTCCCAAACCCTCCTACCCTCCCTACCCTTCTTCGGAAACCCCTCCTACCCTCCGTACCCTTCTTCCCAAACCCTCCTACCCTCCGTACTCTTCTTACCAAACCCTCCTACCCTCCGTACTCTTCTTACCAAACCCTCCTACCCTCCCTACCCTTCTTCTCAAACCCTCCTACCCTCCTACCCTTCTTCCCAAACCCTCCTACCCTCCCTACCCTTCTTCCCAAACCCTCCTACCCTCCCTACCCTTCTTCCCAAACCCTCCTACCCTCCCTACCCTTCTTCCCAAACCCTCCTACCCTTCTTCCCAAACCCTCCTACCCTCCCTACCCTTCTTCCCAAACCCTCCTACCCTCCCTACCCTTCTTCCCAAACCCTCCTACCCTCCTACCCTTCTTCCCAAACCCTCCTACCCTTCTTCCCAAACCCTGCTACCCTCCCTACCCTTCTTCCCAAATCCCCCTACCTTCCTTCCCGAACCCTTCTACCCTCCCTACCCTTCTTCCCAAACCCTTCTACCCTCCCTACCCTTCTTCCCAAACCCTCCTAGCCTCCCTACCCTTCTTCCCAAATCCCCCTACCCTCCTTCCCGAACCCTTCAACCCTCCGTACCCTTCTTCCCAAACCCTCCGTACCCTTCTTCCCAAACCCTCCTACCCTCCCTACCCTTCTTCCCAAACCCTCCTACCCTACCGACCCTTCTTCCCAAACCCTCCTACCCTCCCTACCCTTCTTCCCAAACCCTCCTACCCTCCCTACCCTTCTTCCCAAACCCTCCTACCCTCCCTACCCTTCTTCCCAAACCCTCCTACCCTCCCTACCCTTCTTTCCAAACCCTCCTACCCTCCCTACCCTTCTTCCCATACCCTCCTACCCTCCCTACCCTTCTTCCCAAACCCTCCTACCCTCCCTACCCTTCTTCCCAAACCCTCCTACCCTCCCTACCCTTCTTCCCAAACCCTCCTACCCTTCTTCCCAAACCCTCCTACCCTCCCTACCCTTCTTCCCAAACCCTCCCTACCCTTCTTCCCAAACCCTCCTACCCTCCCTACCCTTCTTCCCAAACCCTCCTACCCTCCCTACCCTTCTTCCCAAACCCTCCAACCCTCCCTACCCTTCTTCCCAAACCCTCCTACCCTCCCCTACCCTTCTTCCCAAACCCTGCTACCCTCCCTACCCTTCTTCCCAAACCCTCCTACCCTCCCTACCCTTCTTCCCAAAACCTCCTACCCTCCCTACCCTTCTTCCCAAACCTTCCTACCCTCCCTACCCTTCTTCTCAAACCCCTCCTACCATCCCTACCCTTCTTCCCAAACCCTCCTACCCTCCCTACCCTTCTTCCCAAATCCCCCCTACCCTCCTTCCTGAACGCTTCAACCCTCCGTACCCTTCTTCCCAAACCCTCCTACCCTCCCTACCCTTCTTCCCAAACCCTCCCTACGCTCCCTGCCCTTCTTCCCAAACCCTCCTACCCTCCGTACCCTTCTTCCCAAACCCTGCTACCCTCCGTACCCTTCTTCCCAAACCTTCCTACCCTCCCAAACCCTTCTTCCCAAACCCTCCTACCCTCCCTACCCTTCTTCCCAAACCCTCCTACCCTCCCTACCCTTCTTCCCAAACCCTCCTACCCTCCCTACCCTTCTTCCCAAACCCTCCTACCCTCCCTACCCTTCTTCCAAACCCTGCTACCCTCCCTACCCTTCTTCCCAAACCCTGCTACCCTCCCTACCCTTCTTCCCAAACCCTCCTACCCTCCCTACCCTTCTTCCCAAACCCTCCTACCCTCCCTAACCCTTCTTCCCAAACCCTCCTACCCTCCCTACCCTTCTTCCCAAACCCTCCTACCCTCCCTACCCTTCTTCCCAAACCTCCTACCCTCCCTACCCTTCTTCCCAAACCCTCCTACCCTCCCTACCCTTCTTCCCAAACCCTCCTACCCTCCCTACCCTTCTTCCCAAACCCTCCTACCCTCCCTACCCTTCTTCCCAAACCCTGCTACCCTCCCTACCCTTCTTCCCAAACCCTCCTACCCTCCCTACCCTTCTTCCCAAACCCTCCTACCCTACCTACCCATCTTCCCAAACCCTCCTACCCTCCTACCCTTCTTCCCAAACCCTCCCTACCCTCCTACCCTCCCTAACCTTCTTCCCAAACCCTCCAACCCTCCCTACCCTTCTTCCCAAATCCCCCTACCCTACCTACCCTTCTTCCCAAATCCCCCTACCCTCCTTCCCGAACCCTTCTACCCTCCGTACCCTTCTTCCCAAACCCTCCTACCCTCCCTACCCTTCTTCGGAAACCCTCCTACCCTCCGTACCCTTCTTCCCAAACCCTCCTACCCTCCGTACTCTTCTTACCAAACCCTCCTACCCTCCGTACTCTTCTTACCAAACCCTCCTACCCTCCCTACCCTTCTTCTCAAACCCTCCTACCCTCCCTACCCTTCTTCCAAACCCTCCTACCCTCCCTACCCTTCTTCCCAAACCCTCCTACCCTCCCTACCCTTCTTCCCAAACCCTCCTACCCTCCCTACCCTTCTTCCCAAACCCTCCTACCCTCCCTACCCTTCTTCCCAAACCCTCCTACCCTTCTTCCCAAACCCTCCTACCCTCCCTACCCTTCTTCCCAAACCCTCCTACCCTCCCTACCCTTCTTCCCAAACCCTCCTACCCTCCCTACCCTTCTTCCAAACCCTCCTACCCTCCCTACCCTTCTTCCCAAACCCTCCTACCCTCCCTACCCTTCTTCCCAAACCCTCCTACCCTCCCTACCCTTCTTCTCAAAACCCTCCTACCCTCCCTACCCTTCTTCTCAAACCCTCCTACCCTCCCTACCCTTCTTCCCAAACCCTCCTACCCTCCCTACCCTTTTTCCCAAACCCTCCTACCCTCCCTACCCTTCTTCCCAAACCCTGCTACCCTCCCTACCCTTCTTCCCAAACCCTCCTACCCTCCCTACCCTTCTTCCCAAACCCTCCTACCCTCCCTACCCTTCTTCCCAAACCCTCCTACCCTCCCTACCCTTCTTCCCAAACCCTCCTACCCATCTTCCCAAACCCTCCTACCCTCCCTACCCTTCTTCCCAAACCCTCCCTACCCTCCTACCCTCCCTAACCTTCTTCCCAAACCCTCCAACCCTCCCTTCCCTTCTTCCCAAATCCCCCTACCCTACCTACCCTTCTTCCCAAATCCCCCTACCCTCCTTCCCGAACCCTCCGTACCCTTCTTCCCAAACCCTCCTACCCTCCCTACCCTTCTTCTCAAACCCTCCTACCCTCCCTACCCTTCTTCCCAAACCCTCCTACCCTTCTTCCCAAACCCTCCTACCCTCCCTACCCTTCTTCCCAAACCCTCCTACCCTCCCTACCCTTCTTCCCAAACCCTCCCTACCCTCCTACCCTCCGTACCATTCTTCCCAAGCCCTCCTACCCTCCCTACCCTCTTCCCAAACCCTCCTACCCTCCCTACCCTTCTTCCCAAACCCTTCTACCCTCCCTAACCTTCTTCCCAAACCCTCCTACCCTCCCTAACCTTCTTCCCAAACCCTTCTACCCTCCCTAACCTTCTTCCCAAACCCCCCTGCCCTCCATAACCTTCTTCCCAACCCTCCCTACCCTCCTACCCTCCGTACCATTCTTCCCAAGCCCTCCTACCCTCCATACCCTTCTTCCCAAACCCTCCTACCCTCCCTAAGCTTCTTCCCAAACCCTCCTACCCTCCCTACCCTTCTTCCCAAACCCTCCTACCCTCCCTACCCTTCTTCCCAAACCCTCCTACCCTCCCTACCCTTCATCCCAAACCCTCCTACCCTTCTTCCCAAACCCTGCTACCCTCCCTACCCTTCTTCCCAAACCCTCCTACCCTCCCTACCCTTCTTCCCAAACCCTGCTACCCTCCCTACCCTTCTTCCCAAACCATCCTACCCTCCCTATCCTTCTTCCCAAACCCCCCTACCCTCCGTCCCCTTCTTCCCAAACCCTCCTACCCTCCGTCCCCTTCTTCCCAAACCCTCCTACCCTCCGTCCCCTTCTTCCCAAACCCTCCTACCCTCCGTCCCCTTCTTCCCAAACCCTCCTACCCTCCGTCCCCTTCTTCCCACATCCTCCTACCCTCCGTCCCCTTCTTCCCAAACCCTCCTACCCTCCGTCCCCTTCTTCCCAAACCCTCCTACCCTCCGTCCCCTCCTTCCCAAACCCTCCTACCCTTCTTCCCAAACCCTCCTACCCTCCGTCCCCTTCTTCCCAAACCCCCCTACCCTCCGTACCCTTCTTCCCAAACCCCCCTACCCTCCGTACCCTTCTTCCCAAACCCCCCTACCCTCCATACCCTTCTTCCCAAACCCCCTACCCTCCGTACCCTTCTTCCCAAACCCTCCTACCCTCCCTACCCTTGTTCTTAAACCCTCCTACCCTCCCTACCCTTCTTCCCAAACTCTCCTACCCCTCCCTACCCTTCTTCCCAAACCCTCCTACCCTCCCTACCCTTCTTCCCAAACCCTCCTACCCTCCCTACCCTTCTTCCCAAACCCTCCTACCCTCCCTACCCTTCTTCCCAAACCCTGCTACCCTCCCTACCCTTCTTCCCAAATCCCCCTACCTTCCTTCCCGAACCCTTCTACCCTCCCTACCCTTCTTCCCAAACCCTTCTACCCTCCCTACCCTTCTTCCCAAACCCTCCTAGCCTCCCTACCCTTCTTCCCAAATCCCCCTACCCTCCTTCCCGAACCCTTCAACCCTCCGTACCCTTCTTCCCAAATCCTCCGTACCCTTCTTCCCAAACCCTCCCTACGCTCCCTACCCTTCTTCCCAAACCCTCCTACCCTCCCTACCCTTCTTCCCAAACCCTCCTACCCTCCCTACCCTTCTTCCCAAACCCCTGCTACCCTCCCTACCCTTCTTCCCAAACCCTCCTACCCTCCCTACCCTTCTTCCCAAACCCTCCTACCCTCCCTATCCTCCCTACCCTTCTTCCCAAACCCTCCTACCCTACCTACCCATCTTCCCAAACCCTCCTACCCTCCCTACCCTTCTTCCCAAACCCTCCCTACCCTCCTACCCTCCCTAACCTTCTTCCCAAACCCTCCAACCCTCCCTACCCTTCTTCCAAATCCCCCTACCCTACCTACCCTTCTTCCCAAATCCCCCTACCCTCCTTCCCGAACCCCTTCTACCCTCCGTACCCTTCTTCCCAAACCCTCCTACCCTCCCTACCCTTCTTCGGAAACCCTCCTACCCTCCGTACCCTTCTTCCCAAACCCTCCTACCCTCCGTACTCTTCTTACCAAACCCTCCTACCCTCCGTACTCTTCTTACCAAACCCTCCTACCCTCCGTACTCTTCTTACCAAACCCTCCTACCCTCCGTACCCTTCTTCCCAAACCCTGCTACCCTCCCTACCCTTCTTCCCAAACCCTCCTACCCTCCCTACCCTTCTTCCCAAACCCTCCTACCCTCCCTACCCTTCTTCCCAAACCCCTCCTACCCTACCTACCCATCTTCCCAAACCCTCCTACCCTCCCTACCCTTCTTCCAAACCCTCCCTACCCTCCTACACTCCCTAACCTTCTTCCCAAACCCTCCAACCCTCCCTACCCTTCTTCCCAAATCCCCCTACCCTACCTACCCTTCTTCCCAAATCCCCCTACCCTTCTTCCCAAACCCTCCTACCCTCCCTACCCTTCTTCCCAAACCCTGCTACCCTCCATACCCTTCTTCCCAAACCCTCCTACCCTCCCTACCCTTCTTCCCAAACCCTACTACCCTCCCTACCCTTCTTCCCAAACCCTCCTACCCTACCTACCCATCTTCCCAAACCCTCCTACCCTCCCTACCCTTCTTCCCAAACCCTCCCTACCCTCCTACCCTCCCTAACCTTCTTCCCAAACCCTCCAACCCTCCCTACTCTTCTTCCCAAATCGCCCTACCCTACCTACCCTTCTTCCAAATCCCCCTACCCTCCTTCCTGAACCCTTCTACCCTCCGTACCCTTCTTCCCAAACCCTCCTACCCTCCCTACCCTTCTTCGGAAACCCTCCTACCCTCCTTCCCAAACCCTCCTACCCTCCCTACCCTTCTTCCCAAACCCCCCTACCCTCCCTACCCTTCTTCCCAAATTCCCCTACCCTCCTTCCGAACCCTTCAACCCTCTGTACCCTTCTTCCCAAACCCTCCTACCCTCCCTACCCTTCTTCCCAAACCCTCCCTACGCTCCTACCCTTCTTCCCAAACCCCTCCTACCCTTCTTCCCAAACCCTCCTACCCTCCGTACCCTTCTTCCCAAACCCTCCTACCCTCCGTACCCTTCTTCCCAAACCTTCCTACCCTAACAAAGCTTCTTCCCAACCCTCCTACCCTCCCTACCCTTCTTGCCAAACCCTCCTACCCTACCTACCCTTCTTCCCAAACCCTCCTACCCTCCGTACCCTTCTTCCCAAACCTTCCTACCCTCCCAACCCTTCTTCCCAAACCCTCCTACCCTCCCTACCCCTTCTTCCCAAACCCTCCTACCCTCCGTACCCTTCTTCCCAAACCTTCCTACCCTCCCAACCCCTTCTTCCAAACCCTCCTACCCTCCGTACCCTTCTTCCCAAACCTTCCTACCCTACCAACCCTTCTTCCCAAACCCTCCTACCCTCCCTACCCTTCATTCCAAACCCTCCTACCCTACCTACCCTTCTTCCCAAACCCTCCTACCCTCCTACCCTTCTTCCCAAACCCTGCTACCCTCCCTACCCCTTCTTCCCAAACCCTCCTACCCTCCCTACCCTTCTTCCCAAACCCTCCTACCCTCCCTACCCTTCTTCCCAAACCCTCCTACCCTGCCTACCCTTCTTCCCAAACCCTCCTACCCTGCCTACCCTTCTTCCCAAACCCTCCTACCCTGCCTACCCTTCTTCCCAAACCCTCCTACCCTCCCTACCCTTCTTCCCAAACCCTCCTACCCTCCCTACCCTTCTTCCCAAACCCTCCTACCCTCCCTACCCTTCTTCCCAAACCCTCCTACCCTTCTTCCCAAACCCTCCTACCCTCCCTACCCTTCTTCCCAACCCTCCTACCCTCCCTACCCTTCTTCCCAAACCCTCCTACCCTCCCTACCCTTCTTCCCCAAACCTCCTACCCTCCCTACCCTTCTTCCCAAACCCTCCTACCCTCCCTACCCTTCTTCCCAAACCCTCCTACCCTCCGTACCCTTCTTCCCAAACCCTCCTACCCTCCCTACCCTTCTTCCCAAACCCTCCTACCCTCCCTACCCTTCTTCCCAAACCCTCCTACCCTCCCTACCCTTCTTCCCAAACCCTCCTACCCTCCCTACCCTTCTTCCCAAACCCTCCTACCCTCCCTACCCTTCTTCCCAAACCCTCCTACCCTCCCTACCCTTCTTCCAAACCCTGCTACCCTCCCTACCCTTCTTCCCAAACCCTGCTACCCTCCCTACCCTTCTTCCCAAATCCCCCTACCCTCCTTCCCGAACCCTTCAACCCTACGTACCCTTCTTCCCGAACCCTCCTACCCTCCCTACCCTTCTTCCGAAACCCTCCTACCCTCCGTACCCTTCTTCCCAAACCCTCCTACCCTCCTACCCTTCTTCCCAAACCCTCCAACCCTCCCTACCCTTGTTCCAAACTCTCCTACCCTCCCTACCCTTCTTCCCAAACCCTCCTACCCTCCCTACCCTTCTTCCCAAACCCTCCTACCCTCCCTACCCTTCTTCCCAAACCCTCCTACCCTCCCTACCCTTCTTCCCAAACCCTCCTACCCTCCCTACCCTTCCCAAACCCTCCTACCCTACCTACCCATCTTCCCAAACCCTCCTACCGTCCGTACCCTTCTTCCCAAACCTTCCTACCCTCCCAACCCTTCTTCCCAAACCCTCCTACCCTCCCTACCCTTCTTCCCAAACCCTCCAACCCTCCCTACCCTTCTTCCCAAACCCTCCTACCCTCCTACCCCTTCTTCCCAAACCCTCCTACCCTCCCTACCCTTCTTCCCAAACCCTCCTACCCTCCCTACCCTTCTTCCCAAACCCTCCTACCCTCCCTACCCTTCTTCCCAAACCCTCCTACCCTCCCTACCCTTCTTCCCAAACCCTCCTACCTCCCTACCCTTCATCCCAAAACCCTCCTACCCTTCCTACCCTTCTTCCCAAACCCTCCTACCCTCCCTACCCTTCTTCCCAAACCCTCCTACCCTCCCTACCCATCTTCCCAAACCCCTCCTAACCCTCCCTCCCCTTCATCCCAAACCCTCCTACCCTCCCTCTCCTTCTTCCCAAACCCTCCTACCCTCCCTCCCCTTCTTCCCAACCCCTCCTACCCTCCCTCCCCTTCTTCCCAAACCCTCCTACCCTCCCTACCCTTCTTCCCAAACCCTCCTACCCTTCTTCCCAAACCCTGCTACCCTCCCTACCCTTCTTCCCAAACCCTCCTACCCTTCTTCCCAACCCTCCTACCCTCCCTACCCTTCTTCCAAACCCTCCTACCCTCCCTACCCTTCTTCCCAAACCCTCCTACCCTCCCCACCCATCTTCCCAAACCCTCCCAGCCTCCCTACCCTTCATCCCAAACCCTGCTACCCTCCCTACCCTTCTTCCCAAACCCTGCTACCCCTCCATACCCATCTTCCCAACCCTCCTACCCTCCTTCCCAAACCCTCCAACCCTCCGTACCCTTCTCCCAAACCCTCCTACCCTCCCTACCCTTCTTCCCAAACCCTCCTGCCCTCCCTACCCATCTTCCCAAACCCTCCTACCCTCCCTACCCATCTTCCCAAACCCACCTACCCTCCCAACCCACTCCCAAACCCTCCTACCCTCCCTACCCATCTTCCCAAACCCCCCTACCCTCCCTACCCTTCTTCCCAAACCCCCCTACCCTCCCTAACCTTCTTCCCAAACCCTCCTACCCTCCTAACCTTCTTCCCAAACCCCCCTACCCTCCCTAACCTCTTCCCAAACCCTCCTACCCTCCCTAACCTTCTTCCCAAACCCTCCTACCCTCCCTACCCTTCTCCCAAACCCTCCTACCCTCCGTACCCTTCTTCCCAAACCTTCCTACCCTCCCTACCCTTCTTCCAAACCCTCCTACCCTCCGTACCCTTCTTCCCAAACCTTCCTACCCTCCCTACCCTTCTTCCCAAACTTCCTACCCCTCCCTACCCTTCTTCCCAAACCCTCCTACCCTCCCTACCCTCCTTCCCAAACCCTCCCTACCTCCTTCCCAAACCCTCCCTACCCTCCTTCCCAAACCCTCCCTACCCTCCTTCCCAAACCCTCCCTACCCTCCTTCCCAAACCCTCCCTACCCTCCTTCCCAAACCCTCCCTACCCTCCTTCCCAAACCCTCCCTACCCTCCTTCCCAAACCCTCCCTACCCTCCCTCCCAAACCCTCCCTACCCTCCCTCCCATACCCTCCTACCCTTGTTCCGAAACCCTCCTACCCTCCCTAGCATTCTTCCCAAACCCTCCTACCCTCCCTACCCTTCTTCCCAAACCCCTCCTACCCACCCTACCCTTCTTCCCAAACCCTCCTACCCTTCTTCCCAAACCCTGCTACCCTCCCTACCCTTCTTCCAAACACTGCTACCCTCCCTACCCTTCTTCCCAAATCCCCCTACCCTCCCTATCCTTCTTCCCAAACCATCCTACCCTCCTTTCCAAACCCTCCTACCCTCCCTACCCCTTCTTCCCAAACCGTCCTACCCTCCCTACCCTTCTTCCCAACCCTCCTACCCTCCCTACCCTTCTTCCAAACCCTCCTACCCTCCCTACCCTTCTTCTCAAACCCTCCTACCCTCCCTACCCTTCTTCCCAAACCCTCCCTACCCTTCTTCCCAAACCTCCTACCCTCCCTACCCTTCTTCCCAAACCTTCCTACCCTCCCTACCCTTCTTCCCAAACTTTCCTACCCTCCCTACCCTTCTTCCCAAACCCACCTACCCTCCCTACCCTCCTTCCCAAACCCTCCCTACCCTCCTTCCAAACCCTCCCTACCCTCCTTCCCAAACCCTCCCTACCCTCCTTCCCAAACCCTCCCTACCCTCCCTCCCAAACCCTCCCTACCCTCCCTCCCATACCCTCCTACCCTTGTTCCGAAACCCTCCTACCCTCCCTAGCATTCTTCCCAAACCCTCCTACCCTCCCTACCCTTCTTCCCAAACCCTCCTACCCTCCCTACCCTTCTTCCAAACCCTCCTACCCTTCTTCCCAAACCCTGCTACCCTCCCTACCCTTCTTCCCAAACACTGCTACCCTCCCTACCCTTCTTCCCAAATCCCCCTACCCTCCCTATCCTTCTTCCCAAACCATCCTACCCTCCTTTCCAAACCCTCCTACCCTCCCTACCCATCTTCCCAAACCCTCCTACCCTCCCTACCCTTCTTCCCAAACCCCCCTACCCTCCCTACCCTTCTTCCCAAACCCCCCCTACCCTCCCTACCTTCTTCCCAAACCCTCCTACCCTCCCTAACCTTCTTCCCAAACCCCCCTACCCTCCCTAACCTTCTTCCCAAACCCTCCTACCCTCCCTAACCTTCTTCCCAAACCCTCCTACCCTCCCTACCCTTCTTCCCAAACCCTCCTACCCTCCGTACCCTTCTTCCCAAACCTTCCTACCCTCCCTACCCTTCTTCCCAAACCCTCCTACCCTCCGTACCCTTCTTCCCAAACCTTCCTACCCTCCCTACCCTTCTTCCCAAACTTTCCTACCCTCCCTACCCTTCTTCCCAAACCCTCCTACCCTCCCTACCCTCCTTCCCAAACCCTCCCTACCCTCCTTCCCAAACCCTCCCTACCCTCCTTCCCAAACCCTCCCTACCCTCCTTCCCAAACCCTCCCTACCCTCCCTTCCAAACCCTCCCTACCCTCCCTCCCATACCCTCCTACCCTTGTTCCGAAACCCTCCTACCCTCCCTAGCATTCTTCCCAAACCCTCCTACCCTCCCTACCCTTCTTCCCAAACCCTCCTACCCTCCCTACCCTTCTTCCCAAACCCTCCTACCCTTCTTCCCAAACCCTGCTACCCTCCCTACCCTTCTTCCCAAACACTGCTACCCTCCCTACCCTTCTTCCCAAATCCCCCTACCCTCCCTATCCTTCTTCCCAAACCATCCTACCCTCCTTTCCAAACCCTCCTACCCTCCCTACCCTTCTTCCCAAACCGTCCTACCCTCCCTACCCTTCTTCCAAACCCTCCTACCCTCCCTACCCTTCTTCCCAAACCCTCCTACCCTCCCTACCCTTCTTCTCAAACCCTCCTACCCTCCCTACCCTTCTTCCCAAACCCTCCCTACCCTTCTTCCCAAACCCTCCTACCCTCCCTACCCTTCTTCCCAAACCCTCCCTACCCTTCTTCCCAAACCCTCCCTACCCTCCCTACCCCTCTTCCCAAACCCTCCTACCCTCCCTACCCTTCTTCCCAAACCCTGCTACCCTCCCTACCCTTCTTCCCAAACCCTGCTACCCTCCCTACCCTTCTTTCCAAATCCCCCTACCCTCCTTCCCGAACCCTTCTACCCTCCGTACCCTTCTTACCAAACCCTCCTACCCTCCCTACCCTTCTTCCCAAACCCTCCTACCCTCCGTACCCTTCTTCCCAAACCCACCTACCCTCCGTACCCTTCTTCCCAAACCCACCTACCCTCCGTCCCCTTCTTCCCAAACCCTCCTACCCTCCGTCCCCTTCTTCCCAAACCCTCCTACCCTCCGTCCCCTTCTTCCCAAACCCTCCTACCCTCCGTCCCCTTCTTCCAAACCCTCCTACCCTCCCTACCCTTCTTCCCAAACCCTGCTACCCTCCCTACCCTTCTTCCCAAACCCTGCTACCCTCCCTACCCTTCTTCCCAAAGCCCCCTACCCTCCATACCCTTCTTCCCAAACCCTCCTACCCTCCATACCCTTCTTCCCAAACCCTCCTACCCTCCTTCCCAAACCCTCCTACCCTCCCTACCGTTCTTCCCAAACCCTCCTACCCTCCTTCCCGAACCCTCCTACCCTCCCTACCCTCCTTCCCAAACCCTCCCTACCCTCCCTCCCAAACCCTCCCTACCCTCCCTCCCAAACCCTCCCTCCCCTCCCTCCCAAACCCTCCCTCCCCTCCCTCCCAAACCCTCCTACCCTCCTTCCCAAGTCCCCCTACCCTCCGTACCCTTCTTCCCAAATCCCCCTACCCTCCGTACCTTCTTCCCAAATCCCCTTACCCTCCGTACCCTTCTTCCCAAATCCCCCTTCCCAAACCCTCCCTACCCTCCCTCCCGAACCCTCCTACCCTCCCTCCCAAACCCTCCTACCCTCCCAAACCCTCCTACCCTCCCTCCCATTACCCTCCTACCCTTCTTCCGAAACCCTCCTACCCTCCCTAGCATTCTTCCCAAACCCTCCTACCCTCCCTACCCTTCTTCCCAAACCCTCCTACCCTCCCTACCCTTCTTCCCAAACCCTCCTACCCTTCTTCCCAAACCCTGCTACCCTCCCTACCCTTCTTCCCAAACACTGCTACCCTCCCTACCCTTCTTCCCAAATCCCCCTACCCTCCCTATCCTTCTTCCCAAACCATCCTACCCTCCTTTCCAAACCCTCCTACCCTCCCTACCCTTCTTCCCAAACCCTTCTACCCTCCCTACCCTTCTTCCCAAACCCTCCCTACCCTTCTTCCCAAACCCTCCTACCCTCCCTACCCTTCTTCTCAAACCCTCCTACCCTCCCTACCCTTCTTCCGAAACCCTCCCTACCCTTCTTCCCAAACCCTCCCTACCCTCCCTACCCCTCTTCCCAAACCCTCCTACCCTCCCTACCCTTCTTCCCAAACCCTGCTACCCTCCCTACCCTTCTTCCCAAACCCTGCTACCCTCCCTACCCTTCTTTCCAAATCCCCCTACCCTCCTTCCCGAACCCTTCTACCCTCCGTACCCTTCTTACCAAACCCTCCTACCCTCCCTACCCTTCTTCCCAAACCCTCCTACCCTCCGTACCCTTCTTCCCAAACCCACCTACCCTCCGTACCCTTCTTCCCAAACCCACCTACCCTCCGTACCCTTCTTCCCAAACCCTCCCTACCCTTCTTCCCAAACCCTTCTACCCTCCCTAACCTTCTTCCCAAACCCCCCTACCCTCCCTAACCTTCTTCCCAAACCCCCCTACCCTCCATAACCTTCTTCCCAAACCCTCCTACCCTCCCTACCCTTCTTCCCAAACCCTCCTACCCTCCCTACCCTTCTTCCCAAACCCTTCTACCCTCCCTACCCTTCTTCCAGAACCCTCCTACCCTCCCTACCCTTCTTCCAGAACCCTCCTACCCTCCCTACCCTTCTTCCCAAACCCTCCTACCCTCCCTACCCTTCTTCCCAAACCCTCCTACCCTCCCTACCCTTCTTCCCAAACCCTCCTACCCTCCCTACCCTTCTTCCCAAACCCTCCTACCCTCCCTACCCTTCTTCCCAAACCCTCCTACCCTCCCTACCCTTCTTCCCAAACCCTCCTACCCTCCCTACCCTTCTTCCCAAACCCTCCTACCCTCCCTACCCTTCTTCCCAAACCCTCCTACCCTCCCTACCCTTCTTCCCAAACCCTCCTACCCTCCCTACCCTTCTTCCCAAACCCTCCTACCCTCCCTACCCTTCTTCCCAAACCCTCCTACCCTCCCTACCCTTCTTCCCAAACCCTCCTACCCTCCCTACCCTTCTTCCCAAACCATCCTACCCTCCCTATCCTTCTTCCCAAACCATCCTACCCTCCTTTCCAAACCTCCTACCCTCCCTACCCTTCTTCGCAAACCCTCCTACCCTCCCTACCCTTCTTCCCAAACCCTCCTACCCTCCCTACCCTTCTTCTCAAACCCTCCTACCCTCCCTACCCTTCTTCCCAAACCCTCCTACCCTCCCTACCCTTCTTCCCAAATCCTCCTACCCTCCCTAACCTTCTTCCCAAACCCTCCTACCCTCCCTAACCTTCTTCCCAAACCCCTTCTACCCTCCCTAACCTTCTTCCCAAACCCTTCTACCCTCCCTAACCTTCTTCCCAACCCCCCCCTACCCCTCCCTAACCTTCTTCCCAAACCCTCCTACCCTCCCAAACCTTCTTCCCTAACCCTCCTACCCTCCCTACCCTTCTTCCCAAACCCTCCTACCCTCCCTACCCTTCTTCCCAAACCCTCCTACCCTCCCTACCCTTCTTCCCAAACCCTCCTCCCCTCCCTACCCTTCTTCCCAAACCCTCCTCCCCTCCCTACCCTTCTTCCCAAACCCTCCTCCCCTCCCTACCCTTCTTCCCAAACCCTCCTCCCCTCCCTACCCTTCTTCCCAAACCCTCCTCCCCTCCCTACCCTTCTTCCCAAACCCTCCTCCCCTCCCTACCCTTCTTCCCAAACCCTCCTCCCCTCCCTACCCTTCTTCCCAAACCCTCCTACCCTCCCTACCCTTCTTCCCAAACCCTCCTACCCTCCCTACCCTTCTTCCCAAACCCTCCTACCCTCCCTACCCTTCTTCCCAAACCCTCCTACCCTCCCTACCCTTCTTCCCAAACCCTCCTACCCTCCTACCCTTCTTCCCAAACCCTCCTCCCCTCCCTACCCTTCTTCCCAAACCCTCCTACCCTCCCTACCCTTCTTCCCCAAACCCTCCTACCCTCCCTACCCTTCTTCCCAAACCCTCCTACCCTCCCTACCCTTCTTCCCAAACCCTCCTACCCTCCCTACCCTTCTTCCCAAACCATCCTACCCTCCTTTCCAAACCCTCCTACATTCGCAAACCCTCCTACCCTCCCTGCCCTTCTTCCCAAACCCTCCTACCCTCCCTACCCTTCTTCCCAAACCCTCCTACCCTCCCTACCCTTCTTCCCAAACCCCCCCACCCTCCCCCTACCCTCCCTCCCAAACCCCCCTACCCTCCCTCCCAAACCCCCCTACCCTCCCCCTACCCTCCCTCCCAAACCCCCCTACCCTCCCTCCCAAATCCCCCTACCCTCCCCCTACCCTCCTTCCCAAACCCCCCTACCCTCCCCCTACCCTCCTTCCCAAACCCCCCTACCCTCCTTCCCAAACCCCCCTATCCCCCCTACCCGCCTTCCCACGCCCCCCTACCCGCCTTTCCAAAGCCCCCTACCCGCCTTCCCAAAGCCCCCTACCCGCCTTCCCACGCCCCTCTACCCGCCTTCCCACGCCCCTCTACCCGCCTTCCCACGCCCCTCTACCCGCCTTCCCAAAGCCCTCTACCCTCCTCCTACCCTCCCCTTACCCTCCTCCTACCCTCCCCCTCCCCTCCTTCCCAAACCCCCCTACCCTCCCCCCTACACTCCTTCCCAAACCCCCCTACCCTCCTTCCCAAAGCCCCCTACCCTTCCCCCTACCCTCCCCCCTACCCTCCTTCCCAAACCCCCTACCCTTCCCCCTACCCTCCTTCCCAAACCCCCCTACCCTCCTTCCCAAACCCCCCTACCCTCCTTCCCAAACCCTCCTACCCTCCTTCCCAAACCCTCCTTCCCAAACCCCCCTACCCCCCCCCCACCCCCCCCCCACCACCCCTACCCGCCTTCCCACGCCCCCCCCCCTACCCGCCTTCCCACGCCCCTCCCCTACCCGCCTTCCCACGCCCCTCCCCTACCCGCCTTCCCAAAGCCCCTCTACCCGCCTTCCCAAAGCCCCTCTACCCGCCTTCCCAAAGCCCCTCTACCCGCCTTCCCAAAGCCCCCTACCCTCCTTTCCAAAGCCCCCTATTCTCCTTTCCAAAGCACCCTACCCCTCCTTCCCAAAGCCCCCTACCCTCCTTCCCAAAGCCCCCTACCCTCCTTCCCAAAGCCCCCTACCCTCCTTCCCAAACCCTCCTACCCTCCTTCCCAAACCCTCCTACCCTCCCTACCCTTCTTCCCAAACCTCCTACCCTCCCTACCCTTCTTCCCAAACCCTCCTACCCTCCCTACCCTTCTTCCCAAACCCTCCCTACGCTTCTTCCCAAACCCTTCCTACCCTCCCTACCCTCTTCCCCAAACCCTTCCTACCCTCCCTACCCTTCTTCCCAAACCCTCCCTACCCTCCCTACCCTTCTTCCCAAACCCTCCCTACCCTTCTCCCAAACCCTCCCTACCCTTCTTCCCAAACCCTCCCTACCCTTCTTCCCAAACCCCTCCTACCCTCCCTATCCTTCTTCCCAAACCCTCCTACCCTCCCTATCCTTCTTCCCAAACCCTCCTACCCTCCCTACCCTTCTCCCAAACCCTCCTACCCTCCCTACCCTTCTTCACCAAACCCTCCTACCCTTCATCCCAAACCCTTCTACCCTCCCTACACTTGATCCCAAACCCCCCTACCCTCCCAACCCTTCTTCCCAACCCCCCTACCCTCCCTACCCTTCTTCCCAAACCCCCCTACCCTCCCTACCCTTCTTCCAAACCCCCCTACCCTCCCTACCCTTCTTCCCAAACCCCCCTACCCTCCCACCCTTCTTCCCAAACCCCCCCTACCCTCCCTACCCTCTTCCCAAACCCCCCTACCCTTCTTCCCAAACCCCCCTACCCTCCCAACCCTCTTCCCAAACCCCCCTACCCTTCTTCCCAAACCCCCCTACCCTCCCAACCCTTCTTCCCAAACCCCCCTACCCTCCCAACCCTTCTTCCCAAACCCCCCTACCCTTCTTCTTAAACCCCCCTACCCTTCTTCCCAAACCCCCCTACCCTCCCTACCCTTCTTCCCAAACCCCCCTACCCTTCTCCCAAACCCCCCCTACCCTCCCTACCCTTCTTCCCAAACCCCCTTACCCTCCCTACCCTTCTTCCCAAACCCCCTTACCCTCCCTACCCTCTTCCCAAACCCCCTTACCCTCCCTACCCTTCTTCCCAAACCCCCTTACCCTCCCTACCCTTCTTCCCAAACCCCCTTACCCTCCCTACCCTTCTTCCCAAACCCCCTTACCCTCCCTACCCTTCTTCCCAAATCCCCCTTACCCTCCCTACCCTTCTTCCCAAATCCCCCTACCCTCCGTACCCTTCTTCCCAAATCCCGCTACCCTCCGTACCCTCCTTCCCAAACCCTCCTACCCTCCCTACCCTCCTTCCCAAACCCCCCTACCCTCCTTCCCAAACCCCCATTCCCAAACCCCCCTACCCTCCTTCCCAAACCCTCCTACCCTCCCTACCCTTCTTCCCAAACCCTCCCTACCCTTCTTCCCAAACCCCCCTACCCTTCTTCCCAAACCCCCCTACCCTTCTTCCCAAACCCCCCTACCCTCCCAACCCTTCTTCCCAAACCCCCCTACCCTCCTTCCCAAACCCCCCTACCCTCCCTACCCTTCTTCCCAAACCCCCCTACCCTCCCTACCCTTCTTCCCAAACCCCCCTACCCTCCCTACCCTTCTTCCCAAACCCCCCTACCCTCCCTACCCTTCTTCCCAAACCCCCCTACCCTTCTTCCCAAACCCCCCTACCCTCCCAACCCTTCTTCCCAAACCCCCCTACCCTTCTTCCCAAACCCCCCTACCCTCCCAACCCTTCTTCCCAAACCCCCCTACCCTCCCAACCCTTCTTCCCAAACCCCCCTACCCTTCTTCTTAAACCCCCCTACCCTTCTTCCCAAACCCCCCTACCCTCCCTACCCTTCTTCCCAAACCCCCCTACCCTTCTTCCCAAACCCCCCTACCCTCCCTACCCTTCTTCCCAAACCCCCTTACCCTCCCTACCCTTCTTCCCAAACCCCCTTACCCTCCCTACCCTTCTTCCCAAACCCCCTTACCCTCCCTACCCTTCTTCCCAAACCCCCTTACCCTCCCTACCCTTCTTCCCAAACCCCCTTACCCTCCCTACCCTTCTTCCCAAACCCCCTTACCCTCCCTACCCTTCTTCCCAAATCCCCCTTACCCTCCCTACCCTTCTTCCCAAATCCCCCTACCCTCCGTACCCTTCTTCCCAAATCCCGCTACCCTCCGTACCCTCCTTCCCAAACCCTCCTAACCCTCCCTACCCTCCTTCCCAAACCCCCCTACCCTCCTTCCCAAACCCCCATTCCCAAACCCCCCTACCCTCCTTCCCAAACCCTCCTACCCTCCCTACCCTTCTTCCCAAACCCTCCCTACCCTTCTTCCCAAACCCTCCCTACCCTCCTTCCCAAACCCTCCCTACCCTCACTACCCTTCTTCCCAAACCCTCCCTACCCTTCTTCCCAAACCTCCCTACCCTTCTTCCCAAACCCCCCTACCCTTCTTCCCAAACCCCCCTACCCTCCCCCCCTTCCCAAACCCCCCTACCCTCCCTCCCAAACCCCCCTACCCTAGCCCCTACCCTCCACCCCTTCCCAAACCCCCCTACCCTCCCTCCCAAACCCCCCTACCCTCCCCCTACCCTCCCTCGCAAACCCCCCTACCCTCCCCCTACCCTCCTTCCCAAACCCCCCTACCCTCCCCCTACCCTCCTTCCCAAACCCCCCTATCCCCCCTACCCGCCTTCCCACGCCCCCCTACCTGCCTTCCCAAAGCCCCTTACCCGCCTTCCCACGCCCCTCTACCCGCCTTCCCACGCCCCTCTACCCGCCTTCCCAAAGCCCCCTACCTGCCTTCCCAAAGCCCCCTACCCGCCTTCCCAAAGCCCCCTACCCGCCTTCCCAAAGCCCCCTACCCGCCTTCCCAAAGCCCCCTACCCGCCTTCCCAAAGCCCCCTACCCGCCTTCCCAAAGCCCCCTACCCGCCTTCCCAAAGCCCTCTACCCTCCTCCTACCCTCCCCTCCTACCCTCCCCCTCCCCTCCTACCCTCCCCTCCTACCCTCCCCTCCTACCCTCCCCTCCTACCCTCCTTCCCAAACCCCCCTACCCTCCTTCCCAAAGCCCCCTACCCCCCCCCCACCCGCCTTCCCACGCCCCCCCCTACCCGCCTTCCCACGCCTCCCCCCTACCCGCCTTCCCACGCCCCCCCCCTACCCGCCTTCCCACGCCCCCCCCCCTACCCGCCTTCCCACGCCCCCCCTACCCGCCTTCCCACGCCCCCCCTACCCTCCCCCTACCCTCCTTGCCAAACCCCCCTACCCTCCCCCTACCCTCCTTCCCAAACCCCCCTACCCTCCTTCCCAAACCCCCCTTCCCAAACCCCCCATACCCTCCTTCCCAAACCCCCCTACCCTCCCCCCTACCCAAACCCCCCTACCCCACCCCCCCAAACCCCCCTCCCCTCCCCCCTACCCTCCTTCCCAAACCCCCCTACCCTCCCCCCAAACCCCCCTACCCTACCCCCTACCCTCCTTCCCAAACCCCCCTACCCTACCCCCTACCCTCCTTCCCAAACCCCCTCCCCTACCCCCCTACCCTCCCCCCCCTTCCCAAACCCCCCTACCCTCCCTCCCAAACCCCCCTCCCCCCCTTCCCTCCCTCCCAAACCCCCCTACCCTACCCCCCTTCCCAAACCCCCCTACCCTACCCCCCCTACCCTCCCCCCCCTTCCCAAACCCCCCTACCCTCCCTCCCAAACCCCCCTACCCTACCCCCCCTACCCTCCCCCCCTTCCTCCCTCCCAAACCCCTCTACCCTACCCCCCTACCCTCCCCCCCCTACCCTCCCTCCCAAACCCCCCTACCCTGCCCCCTACCCTCCCCCCCAAACCCCCTACCCTCCTTCCCAAACCCCCCTACCCTCCCCCCCAAACCCCCTACCCTCCTTCCCAAACCCCCCTACCCTACCCCCCTTCCCAAACCCCCCTACCCTCCCCCCAAACCCCCTACCCTCCCTCCCAAACCCCCCTACCCTCCCCCTACCCTCCTTCCCAAACCCCCCTACCCTACCCCCTACCCTTCCCCCCTTCCCAAACCCCCCTACCCTACCCCCTACCCTCCCCCCCTTCCCAAACCCCCCTACCCCTCCCTCCAAACCCCCCTACCCTCCCCAACCCCCCTACCCTCCCCTCCCCCTACCCTCCTTCCCAAACCCCCCTACCCTCCTTCCCAAACCCCCCTATCCCCCCTACCCGCCTTCCCACGCCCCCCTACCCGCCTTCCCAAAGCCCCCTACCCGCCTTCCCAAAGCCCTCTACCCTCCTCCTACCCTCCCCCTACCCTCCCCTTACCCTCCTACCCTCCCCTCCTTCCCAAACCCCCCTACCCTCCCCCCCTCCCCCTCCCCTCCTTCCCAAACCCCCCTACCCTCCCCCCTCCCCTCCTTCCCAAACCCCCCTCCCCTCCCCCCTACCCTCCTTCCCAAACCCCCCTACTCTCCCCCCTACCCTCCTTCCCAAACCCGCCTCCCCTCCTTCCCAAAGCCCCCTACCCTTCCCCCTACCCCCCTACCCTCCCCTCCCCCCTACCCCCCCTACCCTTCCCCCTACCCCCTACCCTTCCCCCTACCCTCCTTCCCAAACCCCCCTACCCTCCCCCCTACCCTCCTTCCCAAACCCCCCTACTCTCCCCCCTACCCTCCTTCCCAAACCCCCCTACTCTCCCCCCTACCCTCCTTCCCAAACCCCCCCTACCCTCCTTCCCAAAGCCCCCTACCCTTCCCCCTACCCCCCTACCCTCCCCTCCCCCCTACCCCCCTACCCTTCCCCCTACCCCCTACCCTTCCCCCTACCCCCCTACCCCCCTTCCCAAACCCCCCTACCCTCCCCCCTACCCTCCTTCCCAAACCCCCCTACCCTCCTTCCCAAACCCCCCTACCCTCCTTCCCAAACCCTCCTTCCAAACCCCCCTACCCTCCCCCCTACCCTCCTTCCCAAACCCCCCTACCCTCCCCCCTACCCTCCTTCCCAAACCCCCCTACCCTCCCCCCTACCCTCCTTCCCAAACCCCCCTACCCTCCTTCCCAAAGCCCCCTCCCCTTCCCCCTACCCCCTACCCCCCTACCCTCCTTCCCAAACCCCCCTACCCTCCCCCCTACCCTCCTTCCCAAACCCCCCTACCCTCCTTCCCAAACCCCCCTACCCTCCTTCCCAAACCCCCCTACCCTCCTTCCCAAACCCTCCTTCCCAAACCCCCCTACCCTCCCCCCTACCCTCCTTCCCAAACCCCCCTACCCTCCCCCCTACCCTCCTTCCCAAACCCCCCTACCCTCCTTCCCAAACCCTCCTTCCCAAACCCCCCTACCCCCCCCACCCCCCCTACCCTCCCCCACCCCCCCACCCCCCACCTACCCGCCTTCCCACGCCCCTCCCCCTACCCGCCTTCCCAAAGCCCCTCCCCCTACCCGCCTTCCCAAAGCCCCTCCCCCTACCCGCCTTCCCAAAGCCCCTCCCCCTACCCGCCTTCCCAAAGCCCCTCCCCCTACCCGCCTTCCCAAAGCCCCTCCCCCTACCCGCCTTCCCAAAGCCCCTCCCCCTACCCGCCTTCCCAAAGCCCCCTACCCTCCTTCCCAAAGCCCCCTACCCTCCTTCCCAAAGCCCCCTACCCTCCTTCCCAAAGCCCCCTACCCTCCTTCCCAAAGCCCCCTACCCTCCTTTCCAAAGCCCCCTACCCTCCTTTCCAAAGCCCCCTACCCTCCTTTCCAAAGCCCCCTACCCTCCTTTCCAAAGCCCCCTACCCTCCTTTCCAACGCCCCCTACCTCCCGTACCCTTCTTCCCAAAGCTTCTCACCCTCCATACCTTTCTCCGCAAAGCCTTTAACCCTTCGTAGCCTTCTTCCCATGATCTCCTACTCTGTGTACCCCTCTTTCGAAAGCCCCCCCACCCTCCGTACCCCCCTTCCTAAACCCTTCGTAACCTTTCTTTTAAACCCTCCTTCCAAATCCCTCTTCCCAAACAAGCCTACCCTCAGTACAACCTGGCTCCAAACCTTCTGTACCCTTTTCCCCAAACCTGCCTACCCTCCATACCACTGTCCCCTAATCCTCTTTTCCTTTTTTTCCTTCATTCCCTTCCACCAAAAACCTCTTACAGTGCTTTCTTCCTTACCTCCCAAAACCTCCCTCCGTTCTTTTTCTCTTTCAGCAGTAGGCAGGATACATTTTATCCAGGGTGATGAGGCTTTTTTCACGTTTTGTTTTTATGTCCGTCACCATTTTAGTCTTGTCTTTCCATTAAGTTGTTAGACAAAGAGTTGGTGCTGGCCAAAAACCGTCACGTGAAAGGAGCCGAACCGATCGCCACATCTGGGGTCAGGAAGGAATTATTTTTTCCCCTGAGTCGCAGTACTCTGGGGTTTTTCTTCGCCTTCTTCTGGATTATTGGTGTTGTGGCTCTTATCTCAGGACCTTACAGCAGACTGTCATCCGGAGTTCAGACTCCACTGGACCCGATATAAGAGCCACAACTCATCATTTAGTATAATACATGTCATTCCTATCAATGGCACCTGCTTACTGTTAATAAAAGGGTTTAAAGGAGCCGTTCTGCGTCTTTGGACTTATTTCCTTTCACAGTAATCAGAAAACCTTAACCTTACTACCCCACAAAGTAGGAAGACGTGGAGGTTACTATTGTCCCACTTTAGCACAATACTGCCCAAGTGTAATTGTTTGATGAGCGCCCCCCAATACGTAATATTAGGATAATAGAACCCAACCAGACTGCTTCCCTTGTAAGATACATATATGTGTAACTGTACATTATACACAATATATACCTCACACGTCATACACCCAGTATACACACATAAAAGGGGGCAGTATTGGACCCTATTATATAGTTATTCATGACAGGATTGTACAGTAAATCAATATGTGCAAATGACACTAAACTTTGTAAAGTAACACGAGAGGACAGAATGTGGGGACATATAGATCTGGATACGGTTACATATAGATCTGGATACGGTTACATATACCGTATATACCGGCGTATAAGGCGACGGGGCGTATAAGGCGACCCCCCAACTTTCACCTTATATGCCGGTAATACAGTGGAGAAAAAAAAAAAATCAGTACTCACCTCCCCCGGCGTTCTGTCGCGCTCCGGTAGGATGTCGCTCGCTCCTCGTCCCCGGCGCAGCATTGCTTTCTGAAATCGGGGCTTGAAATCCCCGCCTCCAGAAAGCTAATACACACGCCGTCAGCCTGTTACAGCCATTCAATGACATCATTGAATGGCTGTGATTGGCTAAAACACACGTGGCTTCAGCCAATCACACTATTCAATGACATAATTGAATGGGTGTGATTGCTAACACACGTGCGCCTTCAGCCAATCACAGCCATTCAATGCTGTCATTGAATGGCTGTAACTGGCTGACGGCGTGTGTATTAGCTTTTTGGAGGCGGGGATTTCAAGCCCCGCATTCAGAAAGCAATGCTGCGCCGGGGACGAGGAGCGAGCGACATCCTGCCGGAGCGCGACAGAACGCCGGGGGAGGTGAGTAATGATTTTTTTTTTTTTACACTTTTTTTTTTTTTATTACCGGTGTATAAGACGACCCCCGACTTCAGAGCAGATTTTTCGGGGTTCAAAAGTCGTCTTATACGCCGGTATATCTGGTAGATCTGTATACGGTTACATATAGATCTGGATACGGTTACATATAGATCTGGATACGGTTACATATAGATCTGGATACGGTTACATATAGATCTGGATACGGTTACATATAGATCTGGATAGTTGGAGTTTGGGTTGAAAAGTGGCAGCTGAGGTGTAACACTGATAAATGTAAGGTTCTGCAATGGGCAGGAAATCCATGTCACTATTACACACTAAATGGGAAACCAGTGGGGACACCAACATGGAGAAGGACTTGGAGGGGTTTATAACCGTAACCTTAACTGGAGCAACCAGTGTCAGGCAGCTGCTGCCAAGGCAAATAGCATCATGGGGGGCATCAGAAGAGGTCTAGAGGCATATGATGAGAACTTGGCATGACCACCACTCGATTCACTTCTATAGGACAGAGGGAAATTGCCAATGCATCGGTAGCCCTCCATCCTATAGAAGTGAGTGGAGCGGTGATTGAGCATGTGTCCCACCGCTCCATTTATATGAGGCCTTCAGTGTGTATCAAATGAATAAAAATAGGAAAGCGCCACAGGGTTTCTCTTCTAATTATAAGCTGCTCATATCAGATCCTCTGGGGTCAGGGAGAGCTGCAGATACAGAAAATGAGGGATTCTCTTAGGAAGAGAGAACCCGCCCCCCATGGGAAACAGACAAATGAACTGCTGAAGTTTTGTCTGCGCTTCACTATATTGCAGCAAAAAACATATCTATCCAGAAAATATATGCAGGAACGGCACTCCCTGCACAGGAGGGGGTATGGTGGACAGTAGGAGGGGCTGCTCTCCACCATACCCCCTCCTGTCCAGGAAGTGCCGTTCCTGCATATATTTTCTGGATAGATTTGTTGTTTGCTGCAATATAGTGAAGCGCAGACAAAACTTTATTCCGTGTGTGTACATCTAGTCTCTGGAATGCTGTGAGTACTAGTGATCGGCCCTCCAGCAGTCCAGAGCTCTGCATACCCAGATTACCCCAAGTGAAGGGAGCTGCAGCTTGCATGCATGACCAGCTTCCATCTACTTTTATGGGATGGAGGGGAGTTGATGCACTTGGCAATCTCTGGCTGGCCGAGCATGCGCATCGTGCTCTAGTCACAAGCGCTATTTGGATACATCAGTCTCAGCATCGGGGGGTCAGAACCCAGCAATTAGATATTTATCCCATACTCGATGTGTAGGGAATAAATGTCTATATTGCAAAAACCCCTTTAAAAGAAACCAGTCACGCCAATTGTGTGTGTTAACCCAACATTTCTAGCCCGTAGGGTTGGGGCCACCGTGACTCAGTCCCGGAAAACATGACTCTTCCACGCTCAGTATTTAACAGCACAGCTAATCTTCAGGATCGATTTGCAGAGGTTAGAGATGAGCGAACGTACTCGGATAAGCACTACTCGTCCAAGTAATGTGCTTTATCCGAGTACCTCCCCGCTCGTCCTGAAAGATTCGGGACGCACTGCGGAGCGGGGAGCTGCAGGGGAGAGCGGGGAGGAACGGAGGGGAGATCTTTCTCTCCCGCCCGCTCTCCCCTGCTCCCCGCTGCGACTCACCTGTCAGCCGCAGTGGCACCCCGAATCTTTCAGGACGAGCGGGGAGGTACTCGGATAAAGCACATTACTCGGACGAGTAGTGCTTATCCGAGTACGTTCGCTCATCTCTAGCAGAGGTAATTGGGGTCATTGGGCCCTAAGAAGCAGCTGGTTCAGATTGCTACCACTTCCGCTGCAGACAAGTCATGTTGGTCTAACATACAAAATCGTCCTGACACATTCCCTTTAATGCTGCCGCATAAAAAGGCATTTTATAGAGCTGCTTCCAACTTTGCAGTTAGTTTTCCTGTTCCAGCACCCCTGTGCACAAAGCAGTGACCATAAAGACATAGGGTGATAGATTTGGGGTCGTGAAATTGAAGGGGCTGCAGAGAGTCCGGACCCAAACCCCATCGAAAACTTGTAAACCAAATTGGAATATCTACGGCAAGTCGGACCTACTCATCCATCATCTGTCAAAGCCGCAAAGGGGCGAAAATTCTGTATTAACGCCCATGGTTTTTGAGTGGGACATAGGTGTGATGTCAGGTGCATACAGTGGAGTATTCTCCCACTTACCAGCCATCCACAAGGCCTTCGTTGACAAACCAGGTGAGCTTTCTCTTGGACAGCACGGTGTTGTTGAGGTTCAGGCGGCTGTACTCCCAGATGTAAGGCTTCCTGATTCCCAGGGCAGCAATAATCCAGTAGAACTGCTCGTCCCGGTCGTGATATTCTGTTGTCCTCAGAGCGTGCGTGACGCCTTCTAAACTGTCCACTATGGGGCAAGCGAAGTCATACGTGGGGTAGATGCTGCAGAAGAAAGCACAAGGTCTGCAATGACCCAACTACAGCAACACAAAAAACGGGGTACGTTCACACTGGGAGACTGGTCACCGTGGATTTTGCTGAGCCTCTCTGCACTTAAAACAGATTTTTTTTGCAGATTCCTTGCAAAATTTGTCAGCCTTGTCCCGGATTTTACCCAATGCACTGGATCTGGGGGGGATAAAGTATTTCCTTGAGGGGAGCGCCAAATTGGCATAAGGAGTCCTATATGGGCCACTCAATGGAAAAAATACCTCCACCTATTAAGGGGTAGTTTCCCTAGAAGTCAATGGTCAACATTCAGCTGGTCTTGTAACATGATAAAGATATATGCCGATGCATAGTCTTCTCAGACTATCCCTCCCCAGCCGAACATTAAAGCCCCCTCAGCCAGGAGTGCAAGCCCTCTGCACTGCCAAAGTAGGAAATACCCAGTGAAAGTCCATTTACCCATTTCTAGGAAAATCTGTGAGATATTTTGGTTTTACTAGGAATCGACTGACTGGCGAACAAATATTGTCAGCGCTGACCGCGGCGTCCGGACGTGCACTTACTTGTATTTGCTTCCTGTCCGTGGATGCGGCTGAGTCTTGCAGCGGAATAACGTGGGGTCTCGCATGCAGCCATTGTTGGAGTTCATGTCGATCTTCGCCCGGAGGCAGCAGGTCTGGCCGTAGTCGGAGCCCTTCTTCATCCCTTCCCACATCTGCTGGTTCTTCTCCACCGCTGCAAGAGGAAAGTCAATATCTCAGAAGAACTGTACGGATGTATACATAATAGCAGACCATGCGCCTGAGCAAGACTACGGAGGGCCTCTGGAGGGCGCAGTAACCGCTAATATAAAAGTAAAAGAAAAGTTACTTAAAAATGGACAAAAAGAGAAGAAAGGGATTTCCAGGATTTAAAAAAAAAAAAAAAAAGCCATAGCTGCTATCTACTCCAAACAGCGCCACTCCCATCCAAGGGTTGAGTCTGGTATTGCAGCTCTATGACACTGAGGTGAGTTAGGCTTGAACGACAATACTGCACACAACCCATGGAGAGGAACTGCTGGTTTTAGAAGCTAATAGCTATGCTTAGCTAAACCCATTTAAGGTGGGAGTGCATGCGGCGCTAGAAAAGGCGATATAGACGCAGAGCAAAGTCCAGAAAAGCCAAACTGGACCAACATCACACAGAAGTGCGGTATTTAAGTTGCAGTAAGTAACATTGCCATCCTAAGCTATCTGTGTCGCACAGCACATCCGGATTGATAGGTAAAGAAGTTGCATCAGCTTATCATGGCTGCAGAAACAGCACCACTCTCGTCCAGAGGTTGTGTGTGGTACTGCAGCTGAGGCTCATACGTATGAATGAGGCTGAACTGCACTACCAGACCATGTATGGACAGGAGGGGCACAGTTACCGAAAGCGGCCATATTTTCCTAATCTGATACACCCCCACAATAGAGGATTGTCACGTCAGCCCTACACAGCTCTGTAGCCGCAGCTTCGCCGTCTCTAACCGCTTTTATGTTCTTCCTACTCCCCCAGATCCAAGTGCCGTTAAATTACAACCATAGGGAATAGAGACTGACAAGCAGGCCATCTCCACCGCGGTCAATGAATGTCGTCGGATTTGAGTGACAACGAGCGGTGGAGACCGCCCACTTGACAGATTCAGTACAGGGGTGCAGAGGGGTGGGGTGGGAAGTAAAATCTGCCTCAGAGTCAGCGGACCTGCACGAAAATCCCCCAAAAAGCGTTGCGTCCTTAAGTCCAAACTAGACCAAGTCACTAAGGGGTTAAACAGGACCCATCAACTATCAGTAACAAGTTGTATCCCCATGATAGAACGAATCAAGAGCAGCTTTTCTTAAACCAGTGTTCTGCTGTTCCTCTGTTATTCCTCCTGAAAATGTATGAAGAAATTGACATCTGGGCGTTACCAGTTGGAGTGTCCCTACACAGTCTGGAACAAGTGCTCTGAGCAAAGGACACAACATTCCCTCTTGTCTACAGGGGAACACCCAGATGTCAGTATCCAACATTCAGGAGGAAGAACAGAGGAGCCGCACAACGCAAAATTGTGAGAAAAGTTGGTCAGAACCTCCCCTTCATGGGGAACACAAGTATTTATGTAACAGTAATATCGGAGGAGATACCAGATGCTCTGTAGGCAGTTGCACATAAATTGTACCAACCCCCCTTTAAAGGGAACCTGCCTAAAGCACCATTACCCAGCTGCAGGGTTGCTTTAAGGCCCTTTAACAGTCCGATCATCGGGCACGAATATGTCCTCACTGATTATTGGGCCGTGTAAAAGCCACAACGATCAGCTGACAGACTGAAAGCTCATTCATCGGCTGACTGTTCATTCTCAGCAAGCATAACAATCCTCGAGGTCATCCGTACATCTTCCTGCGTAAACGGAAGACCGTGTAGCCGGCCTACTGAGATCTTAAAGGGGTTGTCCCGCGCCGAAACGGGTTTTTTTTTTTTCAATAGCCCCCCCGTTCGGCGCGAGACAAACCCGATGCATGTGTTGAAAAAAAAAAAACGGATAGTACTTACCCGAATCCCTGCGCTCCGGTGACTTCTTACTTACCTTGCGAAGATGGCCGCCGGGATCTTCACCCACGGTGGACCGCAGGTCTTCTCCCATGGTGCACCGTGGGCTCTGTGCGTTCCATTGCCGATTCCAGCCTCCTGATTGGCTGGAACCGGCACACGTGACGGGGCGGAGCTACGAGGAGCAGCTCTCCAGCACGAGCAGCCCCATTCAACACGGAGAAGACCGGACTGCGCAAGCGCGTCTAATCGGGCGATTAGACGCTGAAATTAGACGGCACCATGGAGACGAGGACGCCAGCACCGGGAGGGGGTAAGTGTATAACTTCTGTATGGCTCATAATTAATGCACGATGTACATTACAAAGTGCATTAATATGGCCATACAGAAGTGCTGAACCCCAACTTTGTTTCGCGGGACAACCCCTTTAAGAACCGTTCGCCCCGTAGCAGCGATTCCCAGCCCGTATTATAAGAGAAGTGAACAAGTGCTGACCGGCGGCTTCCCCATCGGCACGCGTTACTTTGGGCCCAGAATCAGAGGACGCTTTGCCCTGGTCACAACTAGAAGGCTTCTTACTGTTGTTCCGGTGCTTGGACTCTATCCTCTGCTCACGCTCGGCCTTCATCTGCTCCGCGGGGGTGTCGTCCACATAGGCCTTTCCTTCCCGAATCATTTTCTCTGCGTATTCAATAATCCTCCCAAAGTGATCGGACGTGTAGGTGAACTGGTCAGGCTTGATCTGCAGCATCGAGACGTCTTCAAGGATAACCTGGGAACAACAAGGCCATCAATGAGAGGTCAGAGCCAACAAGCCAATGGTGAGGAAAGAGACGACTAAATGCGGGTGCAAGTAGAAAACGTAGACAGACTCAGGATTAAAGGGGTCTTCTGGGCAATAACTACTGATGAACTATCCTCAGGACAGGTTATTGTCAGGGACCTGCTGCTTGGGATCCCCGGAGATATGCTGACCACCCGGGGCAGTGCAGTGGCCAGGATGTGCATCATAGAGAAAGGGAGCGGACGTGCCGTAACTAGCTTCACTCCCATTGAGATCATTGTGAGCTGAAGCCGGCTATTACACTTCTGCCTCCGACACGGGAACAGCCGCAGAAGTGTAAGAGCAGCTTCAGCTCTCATAGATTCCAATAGGAGTGAAGTCAGCCAGGGCATTTCCGCTTCCGACCCCTATGGCAATGTCCATTCCCGCTGCGCTGCCCGCGGGCCCGGAGATCAGCTGATTACTGCGGATCCAGAGCGGCCGGTTCTATTGAGCATACATCGATAGTTTTTTGGCCAGAAAACCCCTTTAATAATAAGCCCCACTAAATGCAGTTGGTTAGGCAGTAGCGAGGGATAAATCGCTGTGTACCTAGGCGAATTTAAAGGGGACTCCACGAGGAGTGGCAGTGGATCTAGCAGACCACTGCTGCAGCGACATACAAGGGGTTTCTCTGGTCTCATTCGTTAGAGAGCTGCGGTCTTCCTCTGGGCCGGGCATGCAGTGTGGTAATGCCCAAGTTAGGAGAGCAGCATCGAGTTAAGGGGGAGGTCCTCTGTGGACTCCTGCCGGCACCATACTACTACTACGGTGTGGTTCGCCGGAAGGTTAATACAGAAGAGCTGCAGCATACCGAATGGGAAAGTGATGAAAGCTCTGTAACCTGCAGTTACCTTCTCAAAGTCCTCCTTCTCTTTCTCCGGGTTGGTGTCATCGAACCTCATGATCAGCTTCCCTTTAAAGTTCACCTGGTAATGCTGATTGAGCAGAGCAGCCTTCGCATGTCCAATGTGCAGGTACCTGGGGATATAACCGGACATTAGTATCGCACCCCAGCCTGCACCTTACCAGAGCGTTAAAGGGGCTGTCAGACCGAACAGGAGAGGCGCTGGACAATCCCTTTAAGAATAGTGGGTGTCTGCCCAGCACCCTCTGCCACAAGATCGGACATCAAGTATGGAGAGACCCTGCTACACAATGCGCAGAACTGCAGAGACAACGCTGCGTCACATAGCGAGCTTGTCTAACATCTGACAATCAGCTGCTCTCCTCGGGTAGTGAAACGTGTTCCCTTGCAGTGTCTGCAGCGGGTGAGAACCGTCACCAACTACAAGCACCAGAACCTAAATTACGGCGCTCACAGGGAAGGTTCCCCGGAGTCTGGGGAGATCATCTTATACTTACCGGCTTTTTGTTCTCCCATTGTCACTCCTGAAAGTCAGCTCAAGACCCACGCACTGAACTCAAATCTGCTCAGTGCGCTCCAATAGAGATCAATGGGAGTATGCGGGCACAGCATGCCACTCCGAGTACGACTCTTGGTCCACATGCTGACTTCAGGGGTAACACAAGGAGCCGGGTAAGTATAAAAGACACATCCCCAGGCTCCTGAGAGCCCGCCCTGCGGTGAGCTGCTGACAGGTTCCTTTTAAGGGTAGTTTACCATAAAAGTATCTAAAGTTTAGAGAGAAAAAAAAGTTTTGACATTTCACAATAAAATGTCAGAAACTTTGATCAGTGGGGTCCGTGTGTGAAGTCCCACACAAATCGCTAAAAACAGACCGCCATAAGAGCCAAGAGGAGCACAGAGCCAAGCACTACTCCCCCTCTCATTGAAGTGATCGGTGGGGGTCTCAGCACCCAGAAACACTGATCAGAACTTCTGACAAGTTACATTTATTCCATATGAAAAGGATAGGGAATAAAATGCTTGATCACCGGCAGTCTGACCACCCGGACCCCCAGGTGATCCCAAGACTGACACACGAGTGGAGTAGTGGGGTGCATACTTGGACACCACTCCATGTACGTCTATGGGACAGAACAAGATCAATGCATTCAGCAATCTTCTTCCATCCATAGAAGTGAAGCTAACGCATGTGACCCCCCCCTCCAATCACATGAAGCATTTACATGCCGAGGTCTTGGGGTCACTCAGGTAATCGCAGACGGCCATGTCCACTGAACGCCAGTCAATGGAGTTGGGGTCTGCTATGGCCTGTGATTGCTATTGTAAGTGATAATGCATTGCGGTATAGAAGTATTGCAGTGTATCATCAAAGCAATAACAGCATCGTAGGTTCAACATTAAAAAATGTAAAAAATAAACTAAAGTTAATACATTTCAAAACATTCAAAAAGGCAAAAAAAAAATGCTTTTTTCTTTTTTTTCATTTCGCTTTGCAAGCAAGAGAATAAAAGTGGAAAAATCTGAGTGTTACAGGACTCTGCAGGCAGCGATGCAAAAAGGTAGGATTATACCTACCCGATAATCAGGTTTCCAGGAGTCTCCACGACAGCACCACCTGAGATCGCCTCCTCCTGATAGGACAGGAACACACCGAGAGGTTAAAGTTCCCCCCCCCGTCCTCCCCTCCTCAGTGTATTATAACGAAACTGCCGGGGTAGGAGCTAACTTAAATTTTTTCCTATCTGGTATACTTTTTATTTTATTATCTTTTATTTATTTAATTATTTCTATATACATTATTCTTTCTTGGGGAGGGAATGTACGGGTGCTGTCGTGGAGACTCCTGGAAACCTGATTATCGGGTAGGTATAATCCTACCTTTCCCAGGGAGTCTCCACGACAGCACCACCTGAGACGTATCAACTAAAGTAATTCTAGGGTGGGATTGCCGCTGAGAGGACCTTACGACCGAAGGACATGTCCTCGTCTAGCTGCACCTTTACCCTGTAGTGTTTGACGAAAGTATGGGGCTTTTTCCATACTGCTGCCTTACATATCTGCTCTACTGATGCCGAGCCATGCTCGGCCCATGAGGTCGCTACTGCCCTTGTGGAATGGGCTTTAAGAGCCGAGGGGGCCTCCTTCCCCAAAGCCTTATATGCCTCGCTAATGGCCAGGCGAATCCACCTGGCTATAGAGCTTTTGGCTGCCTTCTTTCCCTTATTAGGGCCTGAATATTGGACGAACAGGTTGTCGTCCTGCCTCCATGGGCCTGTGGCCTCGATGTACGTCAAGACTGCTCTTCTGACGTCCAAACAGCTTAGGGTTCGCTCGCTCTCGTCTTTTGGGTGATTATAGAACGAGGGTATTATTATGTCATGGGCCCTATGGAATGGGGATACCACCTTAGGTAAAAAGGTCGGGTCTGTTTTAAAGACTAACTTGGTATCTGTAATCTTGAGGAGCGGGTGGCGTATGGATAGGGCCTGTAACTCGCTGACCCGCCTGGCTGAGGAAATTGCCACTAGGAAGATAGTTTTTACTGTGAGCATTTTTAATGAGAGCCCCTCCATTGGTTCGAAGGGGTCCCCTGTCATGGCCCTCAAGACTAAATTAAGGTTCCAGTCTGGGCAAATATTGGTGGACCTGGGTCGAAGCCTATCTGCCGCTGCCAGGAATCTATTGATCCACCTGTCCCCGGATAACTTAGTGTCAAACAGGGCGCTAAGGGCTGCCGTTTGGACTCTTAGGGTGCTTGGGGCGAGGCCCATATCCAGGCCGTCCTGTAGAAAGTCCAGGATCAGAGGGACGTCCGCACTGCTGCCTGAGGAGCCTCTCTCTTGTCTCCAAGAGGTAAACCTCCTCCAGATTCTCTGGTATATGCGGTTGGTAGTCTCTTTCCTGCTTGCCATTAGCGTTCTGACTACCTTGGTTGAGAATCCCCTGCCCCTCAGTATGGATTCTTCAGTAACCAAGCTGTTAGATGAAGTCTGCTTACGTCGGGGTAGTTCAGGGGTCCCTGCGTTAGGAGATTCTCTTGAGCCGGAAGGGTAACTGGCTCCTGGATGCTCAAGTCTCTCAGGAGGCTGAACCAGCTCCTTCTTGGCCAAAAGGGAGCCACAAGGATCAGGGTGCACGGTTGTGACCTGAAGTACTGTAGTACCCTTGGGATTAGTGGGATCGGGGGAAATGCGTACGCCAGTTCTCCTCCCCAGTCCTGGCTGAGGGCGTCCACCGCTGTCGGTTGGTCTTCCCGTCTGAGGGAGAAGAAGTTCGTCACCTTGGCGTTTTGTTTTGACGCGAATAGGTCTATTTGCGGGGGACCCCATTTGTCCGTCACTATCCGGAACGCCTCCTGGGATAAGGACCATTCTCCTGGGTCTAAGCGCCCCCGGCTGAGGAAGTCTGCTCTTTGATTCAGAGATCCCTTTAAGTGTACCGCTGACAGTGAGATGATGCGGCCCTCCGCCCAGCGAAATATCCTTTGCGCGATACTTTGCAGAGCTGGTGACCTTGTGCCCCCCTGGTGTCGGATATGGGCCACTGCCGTGGTGTTGTCCGACAGTACCCGTATATGTTGGTTTCTTACCGTCTCCCCCAGGTGCTGCAGGGCCTTCCAGATTGCTTGTAGCTCCCTGTAGTTTGAGGATTGATGCTTCGTCTGCGGTGGCCATGGGCCCTGTAGGAGCTGGTCTCCGACGTGCGCCCCCCACCCCCAGGAGCTTGCATCTGTCGTGATCTGTACTGCCGGGTGCAATATCCAGTGGACTCCTTTTCTTAGATTTCTTGGGGACGTCCACCAGCTTAAGGATACCCTTACCGAGTTCCTGATCTGTATTCTGTTTTCTAACGAAGCCTGCCTGCCGTCCCACGCTGCGAGGACTGCAGCTTGCAGGGGTCTGGTATGTGCCTGTGCCCATGCTACCCCCGGGATGCATGATGTTAGACTTCCTAGGAGGGACATAGCCTCCCGGATTGTGCATGACCGTCTCTGCATAAAGGATTTTACCATGTGCCGAATTTTCTGCCCCTTTGCCTCGGGGAGGAAGGAGCATTGGGCCTCTGAGTCGAGTGTTACGCCTAAAAACACCTTCTCCGTGCTGGGGTTTAGGCTGGACTTCTCCCAATTTATGATCCAACCTAGGAACTGTAACAGGCTGAGCACTGTTGCCAAGTTCTCTGCTAGGCGTTCCCTGGACTCGGCTATGATTAGTATGTCGTCCAGGTATGGGATTATTAGGATCGACCTCTGCCTTAGGTAGGCTGCAACCTCCGCCATGATCTTCGTGAAGATGCGGGGTGCTGAGGAGATTCCAAAGGGAAGGCATCTGAATTGAAGATGCCTTGTCTTGCTGCCCATTTCCAACGCGAACCTTAGGTACTTCCTTGAGTCCCTGTGGATCGGTACATGCAGATAGGCGTCTTTCAGGTCGATCGAGGCCATGTAGGCCCCCCTGGGGATCAACTTTACCGCTGATGTGATGGACTCCATCCTGAATTTTCGATATTTTATGAAAACGTTCAGGGGTTTTAGATTTATTATTAGGCGTGAACCTCCCCCGGGTTTCTTCACTAGAAAGAGTCTGGAGTAATGCCCCCAGGTCTCCTCTTCCTGTGGCACGAGGGACACTGCCTTTAGATGTCTTAGGTCCTGTACCGCCTGCTGAAGCGGGTACAGTTGTTGTACTGGACCTCGCGTGATAATATATTTTCTCCTGGGGGGGGATACTAACTCGATTTTGTATCCCTCCTGCAGGATCTCCGGGATCCACGGGCTCCTGCAAATCGAGGCCCACCGATCCGCAAAGCCCTGCAGCCTCGCCCCCACTGGGATGGCGTCAGGGCTTCTGCTTGGCTGGGTCCCCCTGGTGCGGGTTGAAGAGGAAGTTTCTCCCTCTGCCTCCCTTGGGGTAACTCCATCGGCCCGTCTTGCCCTTGCCTTTATAGGGTTCCGATTGTTGTGCCGGGGTTCGGAAGAAGGTCTTCCCCTTACGTTGTCTTTCCTCCGGGAATCCCTTCTTCTTATCCGACGCTTTCTCTAGTATTTTATCTAGATCCGGACCAAAGAGGAATTGGCCGTGAAAGGGTAGCGAGCACAATTTATTCTTGGATGTTAGGTCGCCCGACCATGACTTCAGCCAGAGGACCCTCCTGGCCGAGTTGGTTAGGGCCGTTGCTTTTGCCGAAAGCTTCACTGACTCCGCTGCTGCGTCTGCCAGGAAGTTAGTGGCCATCTTTAACATAGGGAGGGAATCTATGATCTGCTCCCTTGGTGTTTTGCTCGAGATGTGCAGCTCCAGTTGTTCGAGCCACACACCCAGGGTTCTGGCGACGCACGTGGCTGCCACCCCCGGCCTGAGCGTACTGGCCGCTGCCTCCCAGGATCTTCTTAGTAGGCCCTCCGCCTTGCGATCCATTGGGTCTCTAAGCTGTGTGGCGTCCTCGAAGGGCAATGTTGTCCTCCTAGCCACCTTAGCCACTGGGACGTCTACCTTGGGTACTTCCTCCCAATTTGCACATACCCCCTCCTCAAACGGGTAGCGCCTCTTCACCCCCTTAGACGAGAAGGATCCCGTGTCGGGCTTCTCCCACTCCTTAAGTATTAATTTTGTTACGTTGCTATGGACCGGGAAGGTATGTTTCTTCCTCTCCCCTAAACCCCCAAAGACCTCGTCCTGCATTGAACGGGGTTCCTTGGGCTCCTCCATTTTCAGTGTAGCTCTAACGGAGTTAATCAGCTCCGTTAAATCTTCTCTATGGAAGAGGTACTTTTGGTATTCCTCCTCCTCTGAGGACTCCTCAAGCATCAGCTCTTCCGGTTCAGATCCTGAACTCTCTGAGTCTGAGAGCACCTGCGGGGTATGCGCTTTTCTTCGGCGCTTTGTCCCCGATGCCCCTCTGGGTGGAGTTTTTGGGGTCGACAGTGCTGACCGCACTTCCTCTTGGACGAGTTTTCTGACATCCTCGAGGAATCCCCCTGATTCCTCCTTGACCAACTTGGCTATGCATGCTTTGCATAATGGCCTGGCATGCGAAGCCGATAGTCTTGTGCCACATTCTGCACACTTTTTAGCTTTGGCTCTGGGAGGGGCAACTCTTCTATCCCCCTGGCAGACAACAAAATTTACGTGTAAGGATGCAAAATTCATTAACAACGTATACGAATATGCATGCCTTGTTTGCCCCACTGGCTACTTACGGTTGCCGCCGCGGTGGAGCATTCCGCGACCTCTGGTGCTGGAGCACTCATTGCTTTATTAACTGGTGCTGCAGACACTCTTGGGGCATTTAAGCCAATACTCACTGAGTGGCTTCCTTGCTCGGCGCCATCTTCTCTCAGGTTCCTTTCCTTTTTTGAATTTTGGCGCCTTTAAATTTTAGCCCCGCCCCCTCCGAGCGCCGGCCGTGCTGCGCGATGACGTCATCACGCTCGCCGCTTGCCGCGGCGCCCCGCCCCCTCCCCTGCTCGTTAAGGGGAAGCCGGAGGCGCCGCGCACGTTCCTAAGCCGGCGCGTAGGAGAGCTGGAGCCCCGCATTGCACCCCCCATGGGCCGCCGCGGGAGGAACCTGGCCCGGGGGGACCACCCCATGTGGCGTCCCGGGAGTCGCTCTGCAAGAAGGGAGGACAGGCTGGAGCACTGCCCTCCGATCTGCCGGTATGCTTCTTTCTTTCGGGCTGGCGTCTCCACCAGCCCCTCTCGGTGACCCTGCCTCCTGGCAGGACAGGAAAACACTGAGGAGGGGAGGACGGGGGGGGGAACTTTAACCTCTCGGTGTGTTCCTGTCCTATCAGGAGGAGGCGATCTCAGGTGGTGCTGTCGTGGAGACTCCCTGGGAAAATATATATTTCATTGTGCAAAAGTAGAAAAATCTTTAAAAAAAGAACACAATTTTGGCATCTTAGTCAAACCGACCCGCAGAGAGAAATGTCATTTATGATATGTGATTAAATGCTGTAAAGAAAAAAAAACGGCAGAATTGATAAAGTTCTACGATACATTATATGTAGCCGAAAAAATGGTACTAATGAAAACTAAAGCTCGCCACGCAAAAAACAAGCCTCATTCGGCCGCAACGGTGGAAAAATAAAAAAAGTTATGGCCTTTGAAGCATTGAGATGAAAATCCCCAAAAGATTATCCCGTCCTCAGGACCAAAATGGGCTGCGTCACTAAGGGGTTAAAAGCCAGCCATTGACATTACTTAATGCACAGACATGACATTCCATATCCCCTAGGAGGCGATATAGACAAGTGCCATCTTGACAGACTTCACCACGGCCACGCAGGTAAGTGAACCCCCAACCTACTGACCGCAGACATCCCTGCAAGGACTTACCCGCTGGCCTCTGGAGGGAACCTCACTACAACTTTTCCCATCTCTGCCCCCGGGAGCTCAACAAACTTCCCAACATCTTGTTTCTTCTCAGGAGGCTGAAAAATGTACATAAAAATATTTTATTAGAAGCAAATAAACAGATCCGTACGCTCCGCGCCTTTAACAGCGACTTCGCCCTTTGAACTGCAGTGTAGGCGGCTGTAAGCTGCGCGTCGTCTTGTGCTGCCGGACCTGCCTGGACATCATCAGTAGTGAAGGTCCTGGAGACCACCGGCAGGTCCGTCAGCTAACAGGTAGATTCTGAGGTGTAACCAACAGCTCACTTACCGCCACCGCCGCCGCCGCCATGCTCAGCCTTCCCTGGAACGGGACCGCGGGCTCCAGGAAGGTGTACCAGCGCCGGACGTTGACAGCAGCTTTGTTCTGTTTTAACTGTTCCTGCCACGAAGCGCTGCCTGTGGGAGGAAAAACATCAGAGTCTCACAAACCGGGGGCTTTATAGTAACGGTCCGGGCACGGACAGTCCCAGACAGGGTGCCAGGACCGGCACAAGTGGCGCCAAGCGGGGAGGGTTAGTGCCCCACCAACTGTACCTGCCAGAGTGGAGAAGACGCTGATGTCCGCCAAGGTCAAAGCATCTCCCACCAGGTACGTCCGGAGCGACAGGGAATGGTTGAGCTCCTGGAGGGCAGCGGAGAACGTGGACTTATCGAGCAGCCGCGTCTGACTGAACTCCACCCAGTGGCTGATCTGCAGGGGACACGAAAGCCGTTCATTACCAACACAAATGGTTAAAAATTGAGGAAAATGCTATTTAAATTCGACCGCCAGGAGAGAAAAAGGATGACCGGGATTAGGGGCCAAAAAATGGCTACTACAACGAGCTCTCAGGATCAGTACTTTTTGGGTGAGCTCATATGTTTCTTATAGTTAAGGACTCTATAGTGACAGGATCTGTTCCACTAGATTGGTGCATAGCCAATGTGGTGCTGATAGTCAACAAGGGGTTGAAAAGGGACCCTGAAAACTACAGGCTGGTAAGTCTGACTTCCATTGTGGGTAAAATGTGTGAAGGGTTTCTAAGAGAAGCCGTCCTGGAGGACCTCATGGACAATAGCTGTATCACTCTGTATCAGCGGGTTTATGAGAGATCGCTGCTGTTAGAATAGCCTGATCAGCTTCTACGAGGAGGTAAGTTCTAGACCGGACCGGGGAGTCACTGGATCTTGTGTATCTGGACTCTTCCAAAGTGTTTGATACTGTTCCACATAAAGGGTTGGTCTATAGAAAGAGAATGCTCGGTCTGGGAGAATTTGTGTAAGGGGGTAAGTAACTGATCAGTGATAGGAAGCAGAGGGGGGTTATAAATGGTACATACTCTGATTAGTTTACAGTTATTAGTGGGGCAACATTAAAGGGGTCATCGTTACTAGTGGGGTACCACGGGGCAGTACTGGAGGGGGTCACCGTTACTAGTGGGATACCACAGGGGGCAGTACTGGGAGGGGTCACTGTTACTAGTGGGGTACCACAGGGAGCAGTACTGGAGGGGTCTGTTACTGGTGGGGTACCACAGGGGCAGTACTGGAGGGGTCACTTACAAGTGGGGTACCACAGGGGGCAGTACTGGAGGGGTCACTTACAAGTGGGGTACCACAGGGGGCAGTACTGGAGGGGTCACTTACAAGTGGGGTACCACAGGGGGCAGTATTGGGCCCATTATTTTTAATATATTTATTAATGACCTGGTGGAAGTGTAAAGAACCAGAGTGGATCGACAGACCATGGAGTGGGTAGGATTGTGCAGTAACATATCAATATTTGCAGATGATACAAAACTATGTAAAGAAATTAATATAAGAGGAAACAAGGCGGGTACAGGAGGATCTGTGCAAGTCGGGGGCAGAAAAGTGGCAGCTGAGGTGTAACACTGATAACTGTAAGGTTCTGCACACGGGCAGGAAATAGAGGTCACCATTACACACTAAATGGGAAACCACTGGGGAATACTGACAGGGAGAAGGACTTGGGGGTTTATAACTGTAACCTTAAAGGGGTTGTCCCGAGGCAGCAAGTGGGTCTATACACTTCTGTATGGCCATATTAATGCACTTTGTAATGTACATTGTGCATTAATTATGAGCCATACAGAAGTTATAAAAAGTTTTTTACTTACCTGCTCCGTTGCTGGCGTCCTCGTTCCCATGGAGCCGACTAATTTTCGCCCTCCGATGGCCAAATTAGCCGCGCTTGCGCAGTCCGGGTCTTCTGCTCTCTTCAATGGAGCCGCTCGTGCAGAATGCCGGCTCCGTGTAGCTCCGCCCCGTCACGTGCCGATTCCAGCCAATCAGGAGGCTGGAATCGGCAATGGACCGCACAGAAGAGCTGCGGTCCACGGAGGGAGCAGACCCCGGCGGCCATCTTCAGCAGGTGAGTATGAAAACGCCGGACCGCCGGGATTCAGGTAAGTGCTGAGCGGTTTGTTTTTTTAACCCCTGCATCGGGGTTGTCTCGCGCCGAACGGGGGGGGGGGGGGGGGGGGGGGGGGGGGTTAAAAAAAAAAAAAAACCCGTTTCGGCGCGGGACAACCCCTTTAACTGGAGCAACCAGTGTTAGGCAGCTGCTGCCAAGTCAGATAGGATCAGGGGCGCATGATGAGAACATTGATCTTCCTCTTTACAAGTCACTGGTCAGACCACACATGGGATATTGTGGACAGTTTGGGGGCACCGGGACTCAAGAAAGACATATCAGAACTTGAGCGGGTACAAAGGGGGCAACTGAAGTAATAAACAGAATGGGTGGACTACAATACCCAGAGAGGTGATCATAATTGGGGATGGTCTAGAAAAAAAAACAGCTGTATCAGGGGTCAGTACAGAGATCTCTCCCATCATCTATTATACCGAGGACTGTAACAAGGGGGCGCTCTAATAACTATGTATAATATATCCGGGGTCAGTACAGAGATCTCTCCCATCATGTATTATACCCATGACTGTAACAAGGGGGCGCTCTAATAACTATGTATAGATATATCAGGGGTCAGTACAGAGATCTCTCCCATCATCTGTTATACCCAGGACTGTAACAAGGGGGCGGTCTAATAACTATATATAGATATATTAGGGGTCAGTACAGAGATCTCTCCCATCATCTATTATACCCAGGACTGTAACAAGGGGGCGCTCTAATAACTATGTATAATATATCCGGGGTCAGTACAGAGATCTCTCCCATCATCTATTATAACCAGGACTGTAACAAGGGGGCGCTCTAATAACTATGTATAGAAATATCAGAGGTCACTACAGAGATCTCTCCCATCATCTATATATATATATATAAAATTGAATGTCTGTCTGTTTGTCCTTTATGTGCTACTACACCATTCATCCGACCGCCATGAAACTTTGGGAAGTTGTTGAGTGCACTCCTGGGAAGATTATAGGCATAGTACAAACATTCTATGATAAATGGCGCGTGCGTCGTCGACAGTTACGCCCCCCCCCCACGTAGATCGTTCGATTTCCATCATTGCCACTAATTCTCTCACTTCCCGATGTTGTACAAACATGAAATTTGGCATGAGCATTGATTATGTCATAAATAGGAAAAGGTAATGGGTCCCAACTCGATTATTCAATTCTAAGCGCCAAAGAATTAGCGTCCAAATTTTACGTACGGAATCTAATTCTCTCACTTCCCGATGTCATAGAAACTTGAAATTTGGCAGGAGCATTGATTATGTCATAAATAGGAAAAGCTAGTGGGTCCCAACTCGATTATTCAATTCTAGCGCAAAACAATTAGCGTCCAAATTTTACGTACGGAATCGAATTCTCTCACTTCCTGATATATATAAATGAATGTCTGTCTGTCTGTTTGTCCTTTATGCATTACTGCACCATTCATCCGATCGCCATGAAACTTTGGGAAGCTGTTGAGTACACTCCTCCAAAGATTACTGGCATAGTACATCTATCCTACGATAGGTGGCGTGTGTGCGAGCGTCGTCGACAGTTATGCCCCCAGACAAAGATCGTTTGATTTCCATCTCAAGCACGAAAGCAAAAGGCATTACGAGCAACGGGATGAGTGTTCAACTACAAAATGATGCATCCGCCGAACGTATCACAAGACAACTGCTGGATATTGAGAATGCCGAGGTAAAATGAAAGCTGCGCTGTGACTGGTTGTTATATATTATACTGAGGTAAAATGAAAGCTCTGCTGTGACTGGTTGTTATATATTATACTGAGGTAACATGAAAGCTGTGCTGTGATTGGTTGTTCTATAATATACTGAGGTAACATGAAAGCTGTGCTGTGATTGGTTGTTATATATTATACTGAGGTAACATGAAAGCTGCGCTGTGATTGGTTGCTATTTCTTATACTACTGAGGTTGCATGAAAGCTGCGCTCTGATTGGTTGCTACTTATACTACTGAGGTTGCATGAAAGCTGCGCTGTGATTGGTTGCTACTTCTTATACTACTGAGGTTGCATGAAAGCTGTGCTGTGATTGGTGGCTACTTCTTATACTACTGAGGTTGCATGAAAGCTGTGCTGCGATTCGTTGTTATATATTATACCACTGAGGTAACATGAAAGCTGCGCTGTGATTGGTTGCTATATATAATACCGCAGAGGTAACATGAAAGCTGCGCTGTGATTGGTTGCTACTTCTTATACTACTGAGGTTGCATGAAAGCTGCGCTGTGATTGGTTGCTACTTCTTATACTACTGAGGTTGCATGAAAGCTGCGCTGTGATTGGTTGCTACTTCTTATACTACTGAGGTTGCATGAAAGCTGTGCTGTGATTGGTGGCTACTTCTTATACTACTGAGGTTGCATGAAAGCTGTGCTGCGATTCGTTGTTATATATTATACCACTGAGGTAACATGAAAGCTGCGCTGTGATTGGTTGCTATATATAATACCGCAGAGGTAACATGAAAGCTGCGCTGTGATTGGTTGCTATTTTTTATATTGCTGAGGCAGAATAAAAGTTGCGCTGTGATTGGTTGTTATTTCTCTTACTGCTGAGGTAACATGAAAGCTGCGCTGTGATTGGTTGTTATATATTATACCACTGAGGTAACATGAAAGCTGCGCTGTGATTGGTTGTTATCTAGATATATAAAAACGAATTAATGTATGTCTGTCTGTCTTCGCAGCAACGCGCGACGGGTCAGCTAGTCTATTATACCCAGGACTGTAACAAGGAGGCGCTCTAATAACTATGTAGAAATATATATGGGGTCAGTACAGAGATCTCTCCCATCATCTATGATACCCAGGACTGTAACAAGGGGGCGCTCTCTACATTTAGAGAAAAGAAGGTTTCTACACCAACATAGATGTGGGTTCTTTACTGTAAGAGCAGTAAGACTATGAAACTCTCTCCTGAGGACGCGGTGACGGTGAATTCGATAAGACTATTAGAGGGTCCTGGCCACCTTTCTTCAGCGATACAATATTACACATTATAGTCACTAATTACTTCAGGAGGGTCGGTGATTCGGGGATTATTCCGATTGCCAGAATGGAGTCGGGAAGAACTTTTTTGCCTTAAATGATGAAAATTTTCTTCTACCTCATTGGGTTTTTTCCTTCCTCTGGATCAACAATGGGGGGTTAATAGGTTGAACTGGATGGCCCTGGGTCTTCTCTCGGCCCCACGTACTACGGTATGTATTTACCTTTGTAACAGCCGCAGATACGGATTTAGGGCAGTTCAAGGGGGAAAATCTTCCTGTGGATTTCCTGATAAATCTGCAGTGAAATCCCCCTTGTGAAGCCGAGGGTAGACCCCATTACACTGTAAGGTGACATAGCGGGTGAGGTGCAGGGCCGGCTGAGGACAGCTGGACATCCCGTCTTGGAAGTCGTCGCACTACGGCTGTCAGGACAGCTGATGTGGCAGCAGTCGCCATGCACACGGGCTGCGCGTCCGGACCTGCCAGTCACACAAACAGCCGCGGCGACGGGTCTGGTTACACAGGGGACGCGGCAGAAGCAGCTGCTGGACTAAAAATATCCTCCACGCAGACGGAAAGATCCGGACACACACGGGCGGAAAGCAGCGCTGCATACACGGACACCAATATGGAGTCAGCACCTATAGTGTTAAATTATACACCACCTGTCACTGCAGAAATAGTGGGAGGCGGGGGGTTAAATAATTAAAAGACTTTGCAGCTTTGCCAGACAGGGGCGCCTTCAGTGCTACCGATTCATAAAGATCCGGGAACACTGATATTCTGGGCTGTACGAGATATAAGTCTATACGGGGTAACCCATCCACGGCGGATCGTCCACGCCGGAGGGCAGCAGGAAGGTATATAACAAATCCCTCAGTGTTGTGAGGGGGTGGGGGGTGCACTCCGTCCAACAGTTACAAGAGGAATTTGTGGTGCTTGATGTTACCTTTCACCTCTACCTACAATTGCGCCAAAGTCTACAGAGGCGGGCCCGACACACTGACTTGGATAGGTCGTCACTGGAGGTGGCAGGTTGTGTTCTGAACGTTGAAACATCCTGTAAGTGGCTACCAATGTTCTACCAATCTATAGTATAAATGGGTGGCAGAGGTTGGCGAGGCCTCACAGGAGCAGCAGTGAGATGCCAGGCTCGTCTTAGTATGGCGCAGCGACGCTCACAACTCTTTCTACTGCATAGAGTTTGTAGAACCCTTATTTGTCGGCTAAATGGGGAAACGTGGAGAAGATAAGTGTCCGAGCGGTCAGGAGCCCCGCGGGTCTTATTCATAGGACTTGAGCATCGCTAGCGTCAGTCTGGCAGGGTGTAGCGACCTTGTAAAGAGGTCTATGGGATACGGGTCCCTGGGGCTCCCCTATTGGGAGTATTGGGGTACAGAGCCGATTCACCAACTAACCGAATGCAGAAGCTGGCCCTCTCTATAATATTATATCAAGCCCGGAAGACTATGGCGAGGCACCGGAGACCGCCGGCCGCACCTACTGTGGACGAGCGGAAACAGACCCCGATACCGGTGGAAAAAGGGGTCTATGAAAACCGGGGCAATATGGCCAAGTTTGAGAACCAGTGGTGGATAGCTTCCTCTTACGAGACGGACGCTGAGGAGATAAGTAAGAGGGGCGGACAGTACTGGATTAGGGCTTCTTAAGGGTCTCTGTGATTGCATTCTAAGTCTTGCTTAAAGGGGTTGTCCCGCGCCGAAACGGGTTTTATTTTTTTTCAATAGCCCCCCCGTTCGGCGCGAGACAAACCCGATGCAGGGATAAAAAAAAAAAACCGGATAGTGCTTACCCGAATCCCCGCGCTCTGGTGACTTCTTACTTACCTTGTGAAGATGGCCGCCGGGATCTTCACCCTCGGTGGACCGCAGGTCTTCTGTGCGTTCCATTGCCGATTCCAGCCTCCTGATTGGCTGGAATCGGCACACGTGACGGGGCGGAGCTACGAGGAGCAGCTCTCCAGCACGAGCGGCCCCATTCAACACAGAGAAGACCGGACTGCGCAAGCGCGTCTAATCGGGAGATTAGACGCTGAAATTAGACGGCACCATGGAGACGAGGACGCCAGCAACGGAGCAGGTAAGTGAATAACTTCTGTATGGCTCATAATTAATGCACAATGTACATTACAAAGTGCATTAATATGGCCATACAGAAGTGTATACCCCAACTTTGTTTCGCGGGACAACCCCTTTAAGTTTCTTCATATTTTGTCGACGTTTGGATGGTTTCTGCGCAGATTGTTCTTTTGACTCAAAGTTCATAGAGATGGTTTTGCAGAGGTCGGAAATCCCTCCAACTTATCACCCAGGTTACTGATCTGACACCAAATACTGAAGTACTGCAGTATACGGTGTAAGTGATCCACCCATCGCTAATTCAAGGCCTTTATGGGGACGAACATTAAAAAAAAAAAAGTTAAAGTCCTGCCGCGTCCTGAGGTCAGCAGGACCGGCTCTATAGTTAAGTCTACTGACTCCAATGAGGTCTCTCTTTTCCCTCTACTCCCCCATGTAGGCTCTTCTTAGTTGCAGTGTTATTGTGTCAAGTGGGCGGTTCCCACTGCTCACTACCAATGGGTGATGTCAGACTTGAGTGACACTGAGCACTGGGAACCGCCCTCCGGACACATCAGTACAGACTCTTCCTGGTTGCAGTGTGAATGTGTCAGGTGGGCGGTTCCTACTGCTCACCATTAATGGCTGATGTCAGACTTGACTGCCAGAGAGTAGTGGAAACCGCCCACCAGACACATTCACACTGAAACCAAGAAGAGCCAGTATGGAAGTGTCCGGTAAGCCCTACCCACTGCTCACCGCCACCAAAGTCTGACATCACCCTTTCACAATGAGGAAAGGGAACCGCCCACCTGACACAAACTAAGATGAGCCGATACGAGAGGGGCACAAGAAGGGAGTAGAGGGAAAAAGAGATACAAACCTACAGTGCTGACCCCGCTGACATAAGGATGTGACGGGGCGCTTTAAATGCATATTTTTTATATTACACTGCTTCTTCCCATTTACAATGTTAGAGAATTAAAAACAAAATGTATTTGGGATCACCGCGGCCGTTAAATGGCGATCTATTAAAACTAGGCATTATTTATTGTGCAGCCAGAAAGGAAAAAAACAAACAATGTGCCAGTCATTAGACAATGGAAACATTTGTTTCAAATAATTATGATTTTTGAAAGTGTGAGAAAGAAGTGAAAAAAACAAAAACCAACACTCCGGTCCTGAAAGGGTTAAAGTCTAGTTTTGGACGCCGTTCATTAACAGCGACGTCTATTTAACTTCACGGCCGTTCTAACCGAATCTAACAGTTGTTGGGTCAGCAGTCGTTCAATCCAAAAGCGGGGTCTGCTGCCCGCCCCACAATCAGCCCCAGGTGGGTCCGCGGGGCGCAGCCGGCACTGAAGCTCCGATCACTTGAATGGAGCTGGACACAGCAGAGCCGGTGTTCGAGTCCCGGATGAATCCCTTTAGACTAGCTGCTGTAATCCCGGCTCATACATACCTCTGTCTGCTCCATTAGGTTAGACCCCAGCAGTCCGGCCTCCGGAGCGATTCGGGCCAGGTACCTGATGATGGAGTTCACGTCAGTAAAAGAGACGTCTCTGTAAGAGGAGGGAAGAATGATGTAACAGAAGCTTACCGCCATCATCCCTGCTCACTGCCTTTAGCTCAGAAAGCCACAGTCCGCAGGACCCCTCGGACCCCCAGAAGGGCAGTAAGCAGAGTATCATACCCACAAGGTCACATGACTACCCCGCCACAGCCAACGGACACTTATCGGACCACCTAACATCCGTCCTTACTAAACACTCAGAACGACTGAACAGTAACCATTATGGGGGGAGGGGGCATTAGTAACGATTATATTGTCACATTTATGTCCATCTTACAGCAGATCTATCAGGTCTCCCATGTAGGGGCAGCCTGGAACAGAGGGGGGAGACACTGAGCTCCGGGATATAAAGGTTTAGAGGATTTACATTTAGGATTTTCAAGCAAAAAAAAAAAAAGCTATTGAAAAGCTTTTAGGACTCTCAGAAAAAGCCTGAGCGCCTCGCTTCCCCCCACCCACTTCTAGAGAGCGCCCCGCTTCCTCCCCGCACACTTAGAGCCCGAGAGTCCCGCTTCCTCCGCCCACTTATAGAGCGACCCCAAGAGTCCTGCTTCCCTTGCCCACTTAGAGAGAGCCCGAGAGTCCCGCTTCCTCCGCCCACTTATAGAGAGAGCCCGAGAGTCCCGCTCCCTCCGCCCACTTATAGAGCGACCCCGAGAGTCCCGCTTCCCTCGCCCACTTATAGAGAGAGCCCGAGAGTCCCGCTTCCCTCGCCCACTTATAAAGAGAGCCCGAGAGTCCCGCTTCCCTCGCCCACTTATAAAGAGAGCCCGAGAGTCCCGCTTCCTCCGCTCACTTATAGCGAGAGCCCGAGAGTCCCGCTTCCCTCGCCCACTTATAAAGAGCCCGAGAGTCCCGCTTCCCCCGCCCACTTATAGAGAGAGCCCGAGAGTCCCGCTTCCTCCGCTCACTTATAAAGAGAGCCCGAGAGTCCCGCTTCCTCCGCTCACTTATAAAGAGAGCCCGAGAGTCCCGCTTCCTCCGCTCACTTATAAAGAGAGCCCGAGAGTCCCGCTTCCTCCGCTCACTTATAAAGAGAGCCCGAGAGTCCCGCTTCCCCCGCCCACTTATAGAGAGAGCCCGAGAGTCCCGCTTCCCCCGCCCACTTATAGAGAGAGCCCGAGAGTCCCGCTTCCTCCGCTCACTTATAGAGAGAGCCCGAGAGTCCCGCTTCCTCCGCTCACTTATAGAGAGAGCCCGAGAGTCCCGCTTCCTCCGCTCACTTATAAAGAGAGCCCGAGAGTCCCGCTTCCCCCGCCCACTTATAGAGAGAGCCCGAGAGTCCCGCTTCCTCCGCTCACTTATAGAGAGAGCCCGAGAGTCCCGCTTCCCCCGCCCACTTATAGAGAGCCCGAGAGTCCCGCTTCCTCCGCTCACTTATAGAGAGCCCGAGAGTCCCGCTTCCCTCGCCCACTTATAGAGAGGCCGAGAGTCCCGTTTCCCCCGCCCACTTATAGAGAGAGCCCGAGAGTCCCGCTTCCCTCGCCCACTTATAGAGAGAGCCCGAGAGTCCCGCTTCCCTCGCCCACTTATAGAGAGAGCCCGAGAGTCCCGCTTCCCTCGCCCACTTATAGAGCGACCCCAAGAGTCCCGCTTCCCTCGCCCACTTAGAGCGACCCCAAGAGTCCCGCTTCCCCCGCCCACTTATAGAGAGAGCCCGAGAGTCCCGCTTCCCCCGCCCACTTATGGAGAGAGCCCGAGAGTCCCGCTTCCTCCGCCCACTTATAGAGCGACCCCGAGAGTCCCGCTTCCCTCGCCCACTTATAGAGAGAGCCCGAGAGTCCCGCTTCCCCCGCCCACTTATGGAGAGAGCCCGAGAGTCCCGCTTCCTCCGCCCACTTATAGAGCGACCCCGAGAGTCCCGCTTCCCCCGCCCACTTATGGAGAGAGCCCGAGAGTCCCGCTTCCTCCGCCCACTTATAGAGCGACCCCGAGAGTCCCGCTTCCCTCGCCCACTTATAGAGAGAGCCCGAGAGTCCCGCTTCCCTCGCCCACTTATAAAGAGAGCCCGAGAGTCCCGCTTCCCTCGCCCACTTATAAAGAGAGCCCGAGAGTCCCGCTTCCTCCGCTCACTTATAGCGAGAGCCCGAGAGTCCCGCTTCCCTCGCCCACTTATAAAGAGCCCGAGAGTCCCGCTTCCCCCGCCCACTTATAGAGAGAGCCCGAGAGTCCCGCTTCCCTCGCCCACTTATAGAGAGGCCGAGAGTCCCGTTTCCCCCGCCCACTTATAGAGAGAGCCCGAAAGTCCCGCTTCCCTCGCCCACTTATAGAGAGAGCCCGAGAGTCCCGCTTCCCTCGCCCACTTATAGAGCGACCCCAAGAGTCCCGCTTCCCTCGCCCACTTAGAGCGACCCCAAGAGTCCCGCTTCCCCCGCCCACTTATAGAGAGAGCCCGAGAGTCCCGCTTCCCCCGCCCACTTATGGAGAGAGCCCGAGAGTCCCGCTTCCTCCGCCCACTTATAGAGCGACCCCGAGAGTCCCGCTTCCCTCGCCCACTTATAGAGAGAGCCCGAGAGTCCCGCTTCCCCCGCCCACTTATGGAGAGAGCCCGAGAGTCCCGCTTCCTCCGCCCACTTATAGAGCGACCCCGAGAGTCCCGCTTCCCCCGCCCACTTATGGAGAGAGCCCGAGAGTCCCGCTTCCCTCGCCCACTTATAAAGAGAGCCCGAGAGTCCCGCTTCCTCCGCTCACTTATAGCGAGAGCCCGAGAGTCCCGCTTCCCTCGCCCACTTATAAAGAGCCCGAGAGTCCCGCTTCCCCCGCCCACTTATAGAGAGAGCCCGAGAGTCCCGCTTCCCTCGCCCACTTATAGAGAGGCCGAGAGTCCCGTTTCCCCCGCCCACTTATAGAGAGAGCCCGAGAGTCCCGCTTCCCTCGCCCACTTATAGAGAGAGCCCGAGAGTCCCGCTTCCCTCGCCCACTTATAGAGAGAGCCCGAGAGTCCCGCTTCCCTCGCCCACTTATAGAGCGACCCCAAGAGTCCCGCTTCCCTCGCCCACTTAGAGCGACCCCAAGAGTCCCGCTTCCCCCGCCCACTTATAGAGAGAGCCCGAGAGTCCCGCTTCCCCCGCCCACTTATGGAGAGAGCCCGAGAGTCCCGCTTCCTCCGCCCACTTATAGAGCGACCCCGAGAGTCCCGCTTCCCTCGCCCACTTATAGAGAGAGCCCGAGAGTCCCGCTTCCCCCGCCCACTTATGGAGAGAGCCCGAGAGTCCCGCTTCCTCCGCCCACTTATAGAGCGACCCCGAGAGTCCCGCTTCCCCCGCCCACTTATGGAGAGAGCCCGAGAGTCCCGCTTCCTCCGCCCACTTATAGAGCGACCCCGAGAGTCCCGCTTCCCCCGCCCACTTATAGAGAGAGCCCGAGAGTCCCGCTTCCCTCGCCCACTTATAGAGAGAGCCCGAGAGTCCCGCTTCCCTCGCCCACTTATAGAGAGAGCCCGAGAGTCCCGCTTCCCCCGCCCACTGTCATTGACACTTTAGGACACCTGAATGAACAATGATTCTATCATACTATACAACAAAAAGAGTTCTAGGAAGAGAGCGCGCACTCACCTCGACACTCGCAGGGCCGTCTCTTTTCCGTCCTCCACATTGATCTCTACTTTGCCTTTTAGATGTTGCACAGTCCACAATACGGCTGCAAGAAAAGACAGATGTAAGAAGAAGATAACTTAATAGAAGCACAAAGAGACCGCAGTATGGAGGACACAATGCAAAGTAGCAAACTGGCTTGGGGTCTATAGCCGGCCGTTCACAGCGGGCTGAGCTTGCCAATATCTGTTGACCATCTGATGTGTATGGGGACTACTGACTCCCAAACATGGCGGACGTTGAGGATCAAGCATGCTCCTCTGCTCCTGGGGATGGTGGGACTGAATGGCCTCCAACATGAGTGACGTCCTCCAAACTCTCCTACATAAGCATGTTGGGTGTAATTTTGGCTTTCTTTTCACATGCTTTATCTTTGTGTTCTGGCTGAGATCAGCGGCCGCTAGAGGTGCCCGATAGCTGCTTATTTCGCTCTGTGTAGGACTCATGCCAGGGGAGGGGGGCAGGAGAGACAGCTGGTCGCCGACTACCTAGAATGCATTACAGTGGGAAATCCAACAAAAATTCAACTATGGAAATAATTGTGACATAAAATCACTTCTGAGAAGTCGTTAAGAGAAATTGGTAAGCGGCGGCGTCACCGGGCACGGGCCTCAGACCCGAAGACTAAGGCGTCAGGCATTCGAAGTCTTTGGATTTGAGCATTGTCTGCGTGCAGGTGAACCGCCAGCCCTGGATGTTGTGTTATTGATTCGTGCTCTGACCGTCTACATCCTCCCCCACGTAAAAAGGACTGTCTCATGAAAACAACCCGTTGGTAAATAGAAGCCAAGCCCGGCAATCAGACCCCCCCCCCCTCCCCTCCCCCCCGCCAGGGGTCCGGGACCTCAGAACCCCCCCCGGCGATCAGACCCCCCCGCCAGGGGTCCGGGACCTCCAAACCCCCCCCGGCGATCAGACCCCCCCGCCAGGGGTCCGGGACCTCCAAACCCCCCCCGGCGATCAGACCCCCCCGCCAGGGGTCCGGGACCTCCAAACCCCCCGGCGATCAGACCCCCCCGCCAGGGGTCCGGGACCTCCAAACCCCCCCGGCGATCAGACCCCTCCGCCAGGGGTCCGGGACCTCCAAACCCCCCCGGCGATCAGACCCCCCCCGCCAGGGGTCCGGGACCTCCAAACCCCCCCGGCGATCAGACCCCCCCGCCAGGGGTCCGGGACCTCCAAACCCCCCCGGCGATA
>CM069407.1:9527785-9651194 GCA_035609135.1 Eleutherodactylus coqui
ATTGGTGGATTTAACGCTGCCATCAGCCCGGCTCCTAAGTGCCTTTCGCTTGTGTATATCGGAGTGGCCTCGGACGATAGGTGCGTGCAGCCCCTCATCTATCGTGCGGTCAGAGGCTGTATCGCGAGATAACGAGTGACGTAAACCCCTTCTGTATATGTGCTGACATAAGAGGTCTTTTATGTGGCGATACAACCTGGTTTTCAGTCCGGCATTGCAGTGTACAGAGGGTCGGGCGGGGGTCGGCGGGCCCCTCCACAAATACATAAACTGTGACTGGAACTGCTTCCTTTATCTCTTCTGGGAGAGATGAGGTAAAACAATAAAGCTTCTGTAAGGCGAGTGCGACGTCCGGCCGCGAACCCCGGCCAATATGGCGCTCGCCAACGTGCGACTTTCCCGTGAATGCGTTTTTGTATAAAAAATGTGGCGCATCACTTCAGGGAAGAAGCGTTCGTGCGGCGCTGCGGTCAGCGGAGGATGGCGGCGCTCCCCATCGTTTTCCATCAGAAACCTCGCATTGCGCTGACATGAAAGCTCGCGGTACGACGCTTCGCCAGCCACATTGAAAACAATGGGCGATATGGGATTTCAGCCGCACTTAATGGGCGATGCCCAAATAGTTCGGGGCACAATTTACGCCCCGCATCACGATACGAAGAAAAAAATAAAAACCGCTCGTGTGTGACCATATTCAGCAGAATGGAGGTCATAATCGTGCGTCTCGCTACGCACAAACCTCTCGCGACATTCTCGGACGTGTGAAACCGGCCTTCATTCATGTCAACAGATTTACGCATCAAAAACCACCATTTGATGCGAATTTTAGTGCGGATTTCACCCCTCATTTGCAAAGATGGAATCCGCAGCGGAAATCCGGTAGTAATTGGCGCTGCGGATCCAAAGTGCGCCCTGCGGGTCGGTTTCCGCAGCGGATGGATTTTTCCCGCAGTGTGCGGCCGAGATTTATACGGTGATGGAATGAGCCGGCGGGACGCAGCGCCATCCGCAGGCGTAACCGCGAACTTTAATGCAGAATTTCAGGCACGTTTTCCAATTCCGCATCACAATTCGCAGGCAGCCCGCAGATTTTGTTGCGCCGTTTACGTCTGCCCTTTCTGAACGCGCTTTTACAATCCCATCCATTTGGCTGCTGTAAATACAGCGGATTTTTCGTGCATGGGGTCCGCGCTGAAAGTCTGCGACAAATCTGCCTGGTGTGAACGCAGTGCTGGAGGGTAAACGCACTCAGCGCTTATTCACATCCGCAGAAGACCCACAAAACGGGGAAAACCTTCCCTTTCGCTTCCCGCTGATTTCAGTAGATTTTCTCATTCTAAGCTTTTGTGTCATCCGCCTCCCGTCAGTTCAGGGAAGCAGCGATCTTTCGGCGCGGCGTTCGGCTGCATGGGACGATCGGCAAATGCTTCCCATTGTGTTCAGTGAGATAACTCGCATCGCACTTGTGTGCGCATCGCATGCTGCGCAATGTGTTTTCCGGTCCCATTGAAAACAACGTGCGAGGCGCTCCGAGGGAACGCCCAAAGATGCGACGTGCCGCCATTTTTTTTCCCGCACCACAATGCAACGAGGGAAAAAAAATCCCTCATGTATATGACAGCAATCAAAAGAATCGGGTTCAAATACGTGCGAATTTGTGAGTCTCACAAGGCGTAAATGGAGGCAAACTGATAGAAGTAATCCTTTAACCCTTTCAAGTCCAATTTGTATCCTGGTTTTCCTAGGGGGTTTACTGTTTTTCTGCCATTATACAACGGCGCTATCTGCTGGCTAAAGCCAGTACTGCATGAGGTGGCACGTTGGATAAGCTCCGACAGCAGAGAGGCTGGCAATATACAGGAAGAGAACCCCGGCGGATGTCTTCACACATCAGAGCTGTACAGCCTTAAATCATAATGTCTTCAGAGGTCAGACAGTGGGTTGGAAAGGGTTAATGTCCTGTCTGACAACTGGATCCATTAAAAACACAAACTCCGGTTTCCGGTTTGTTCCGTTTTGCTGTTTAATTTGAAAACGGATCTGTTAAAAACAGAACGGAAGCCGCTGATGTGAAGGAGCCGCTAGTCATTCAGCAATGCATCATCAGTAGGCTTCGCGCCATTCTGGGGTCTGGGAAAGCCGAGGCCGTTTTTCTCTGATATGGGCTGTATTGCTGGTCACTCAGCTTTCCAAAAAACAAGGGCAGAAAATTCTCAAAAATTTGACAAAAAAAATGGGAAATGTGGGAAAACGAGGAGAGGAGGTGATAAAGAGCGATACTAAGCGATCCAGAGCCGGTCCGATCGACTGGGGATCCGGACTCGCCAGGCCGTTAGTTTAATTTATCTGTTTTATTGACGAAAAAGAAACATTTGACGGAAATGTTACGCGAGTCTAAAACTCTTTTTACGTCTGTGTTGGAGGCTCCATTCAGCGCAGATCTGTGTCAAAATACGTGCAGCGTGATATGCTGTTTAATCTGGGAAAATGTCTGAGGGCAGGAGGTTACCCATTATACTCAATGGGGTCCGTCAGGTGCCGATTGTGTTTGTCATAGGACACATCCAGCCCTCGGTTCTGCCCCCATGACGGAACAGGAATGCTGAACACAAGTGTAAACAGAGACACTGCCATAATATCGCCATACAGTGCCAACATTTTACTAACCAAATAATACCGCACTATAGCACTCTTGTAAGGGCTCCCACAGCCATATGCGTAAGATGCGTGTATCATGCAGCGACGTATTTGTCCTGTTTCAGCTTACTAATGGAACGACTACTGAGCGACGTCCCGCTCAACGTTAACAGGAGTCATTCAATCTATTTATTATGAATGGAAGCAGGAGAGCAAGAGATCCCCGGCGCGCTCCACCTCCATTCTCTGACAGACTATCCCTCTTTTATGAAACTACTGGGGTGATAGTCGCCTGGACGGCTTATACGCCCGACTATAATCCCATGTAAAGGGACCTTAACCAAACACCACCAATGAACAGTGACCACAAAATACTGCCCAAATAATATCACCATGCTGTGCCCTCATAGTACTTCCCAAATAGTAGCAACATTAGAGCACTTACATAGTACACTCTTTGTAAAAAACACTCCCACCCCGAGAAGGAGTTATTTTTCTGTAAAACTCGGCATGCTTTTCCATCTCAGGTCTTGTCACCTGAGACCCTAAAAGTGGTTCCCCCCTGGCCTATAAGAGGCTCTCGGAGGCTCCTTGTGTGTAGTGACCTCTTCTTCCGCTCGTGTAGAGCTTGTTGGCCACTAGACGCCTCTACAATGCAGAGAAGAGATTTCACCCCGTTACCAGAGTCTGAGAGGGGCGCATTATCGGGATGTGAGAAGCTGGATGGTCGTATCAATGAATTGTCCCCACTGGGCTGTTCATCGATACGACCTGGGCTCGGGACACCAACCTACAGACCACAAGTAGAAAGGAGCGTCTGACCAGACTGTTAGGAGGTGTTGGGACCAGTGGGTGGAGGCACACAAGTTGACCAGGCTCAGGACGCCCCGACAGACCACCGGTAAAGAAGAGCATCTTACCAGACTGGTAGGAGGTGTTGGGACCAGTGGATGGGGGCACACAAGGTGACTGGACTCAGGACTCCCCCCACAGACAACCAATAGAGAGGAGTGTCTGACCAGACTGGTAGGAGATGTTGGGACCAGTGGATGTGTGAGGGTATACAAGGTGACCGGGTTAGGACCCCCCAACAGACCACCAGTAGAGAGGAGCGTCTGACGACACTGTTTGGTGGTGTTGGGACCAGTGGATGTCTGAGGGTACACAAAGTGACCAGGCTCTGGAAGCCCCCTACAGATCACCAGTATGGAGGAGTGTCTGACCAGACTGTTAGGAGGTGTTTGGACCAGTGGATGTGTGAAGGCACACAAGGTGACCGGGCTCAGGATCCCCGACAGACCACCAGTAAAGAGGAGCGTCTGACCAGACTGGTAGGAGGTGTTGGGACCAGTGGATGGGGGCACACAAGGTGACCGGACTCAGGACGCCCCCTGCAGACCACCAATAGAGAGGATTGTCTGACCAGGCTGGTAGGAGATGTTGGGACCAGTGGATGTGTGAGGGTATACAAGGTGACCGGGCTCAGGACCCCCCCCCCCCCCCCGACAGACCAACAGTAGAGAGGAGCATCTGACCAGACTTCTAGGGGGTGTTGGGACCAGTGGATGGGAATACACAGGGTGATTGGGCTCAGGACCCCCCGACAGACCACCAGTAAAGAGGAGCATCTGACCAGACTGGTGGGAGGTGTTGGGACCAGTGCATTGGAGCACACAAGGTGACTGGACTCAGGACGCTCCCTACAGACCACCAACTAAAGAGGAGTGTCTGACCAGACTGTTAGGAGGTGTTGGGACCAGTGGATGTGTGAGGACACACAAGGTGACCGGGCTCAGGACCCCCGACAGACCACCAGTAAAGGGGAGCGGCTGACCAGACTGTTAGGAGGTGTTGGGTCAAGTGGATGGGGGCACACAAGGTGACCGCGCTCAGGACCCCCTCGACAGACCACCAGTAGAGAGGTGCGTCTGACCAGACTGTTAGGAGGTGTTGGGACCAGTGGATGTGTGAGGGCACACAAGGTGATTGGGCCCAGGACCCCCTGACAGACCACCAGCAGAGAGGAGCGTCTTATCATCCAACAAGCACCTGCAGCTCTAACTCTTTCGTTGTTCGCGATCCAGAGTCAGGGAGCGCCATTGTTACGCCCCTGTGTATGTCAGGACCATTTCCAGGCACGTGGCTGAAGGACATTTGATCTCAAGGCCCCCCATTACTTGTACGACCTCTGACCCCCACCGTCGCCTCCGTTTGCATTGATGTCGTAAACAACGAAACTGGACTTACTTTAGCGACAAATCCGGGTTTAGTTTGGGCATGGACAACGGCGGTGTTAATACCTGGAGACCATGGATTTTGCTCTGATCTTGTAATCACTTACTTAGGCTATCCCCGTGGATGTGAAGCGTAAAAAACGCCTCCCATGACTTCTCTGAGGTTGCGATCCTCCGGCCATTGAAAACAATGAATGTGCGTTCTGAAGTATGCGCAGTGATACAGCACGCTGCGATTTTTCCCCCGCAGAGATTTTCTTGACCGCGTGAATGCGGCCTTATATGAACGTTACAATCACACATAGAAAGTTTCATTTGATTCCGACAGCTCCTTCTAGGTGATTTTCTTTTACAATGAGTACTACACAAATACCACCACCATACTGCACCCACATAGTTCTACCCTACAACACCCAAATACCAGCAACATACAGTGACCACACAATACTATCCATGTAATACTAACCAAATAATTCTGACATACAATGCAAAATACCACCATACTGTGCCCACACAGTAAAACCTAAATATTAGCAACATAGCGCACCCACATAATACTACGCTAATACAACCACATAGTACTACACTACAGCACCCATATAATACCACCCAAATAAAACCACCATAGTGACCACAAAATATTGCTCAAACAGTATCATCCATGTAATACTATCCAAATAATACTGACATATAGTGCAAAAATACAACCATACTGTGCTCATATGGTATCATAATAGAGCACCCAAGCATCACCAGCATACAGTGACTACAAAGTACTTCCCAAACAATGCTGCCAAATAGTGTCCATGTAATACTATCCACATAATACTGCCATACAGTGCTCACATAGCTCTACCCAAATAGCACCACCACACTGCACCCACATGATGTCCAAATAGATGTCCTCATATCCTAAGTTTGTCTCATTTGGAGCAGCAGAGTGCCCTCCAGAGGCTTCTGAGTTGGGGTAATGTCATTTTGTTAACCGTGTACCTGATATGAGAAGGCATGTGGCGCTCCCCACAGTAACAGTCAGCTCGCTCATGGGGGCTGCCTCACAACAAGGCGCTCCTGGATGGACAACCCCTTCTGGTGTGAAGGTCGCTAGCGGGAGATCAGCCCATCGTGAGAGTGGAAATGGACATCCGGACGGGTAAATGCCTGCTTTCCTGAATAGTGACTTGCGCCACCTAGGGGTGGCCATGTGTTTGCATTATTACATTTTGTGCTTTTTTCCTTTCGCCTTTTGATAAATGTTTGAGCGTTTCCCGACCCACTTTTTGTTTTATTTTCCTAATTTTTTGAGATAGGAAAAGTGTCACAAAAAACTTGCGCAGTTGTGTCACAAGTTCAGGATGCCTTTAAAAAAAGTTCTAAATTGATGTAAAGAGGTTAGTAAATGTGTGTAAGGTCCTGCGGGGGCAGTACTGAGCGTGTATCCATAGTTGCTCATCTCTCCTGCTTTATGATCCGACAGTATGAAGAACAACCACGCTTGTTATCAGACGCCCAAGACCGCCCCGCTTCACATGAAATCCGGCTCCAGATCTCGCCAACAGAGCAAGTTCAGGCTAAAGCGTTCGCTTTATAAGAGGAATGCGTCCGCCGACCGTGCGCCTAAACTGTGTCTGACCATCCGACGGCAGGAGATGGCAACTTACTTCAAGTTATTTGGTAGGTGACCGAGTTTCAGTCTCCGTTATTAAAACACTCCTTTTCTTCACTTGGGCCAATCGTTGTAGAGGGATAATGAATACATTGTGCGGGGCGTTGGTCCCGTATTCTGCGGGGTGTTGGTCCCGTTCACATCTGTGTAGATATTCCCATCGTTTGGCCGTCCACAGAGCCGAACAACAAGGATACCGGAAGCCTTCACATACAGCATATTACGGCTCATACGTGAGGCCGTCGCCCAAAGTCCTAGCCTCCTAAGGGCTCCTTCACACGGGCGTCTGCAGTTTCGGTCCGTGAAATACGCAGCGTTTTCACAGACCAAAACTGAGCATATTCACTGCGTTTTGGGTCTTTTTTTATACGCATATTTATTGCGTTTTTCATGTTGGGCAAAAAGAAAATCCAAGAAGGCCCCATTGATTTCTCCTGGCTTCATACATAATCACCGCCCATTTACACGATCCCAGTGACTTTAACGGACAATTTTAGTCTGTAACTGGGATCAAAATAGGACATTCAGGGATTTTTTTAAACCCATTGAAATCTCCATTACCCTATAAAATCAAAAGGGGAAATAAGGAAATGTTTAATTTTGCTTTTCTACTTAAAAACTGAACAGACAGATGGAAATAAGATAGAAAACCCCAACGCCGATGTAAACGAGCTCTTTGGGCGGCTTCACACAAGCGTATTTGCGCACGTAATACGCAGAGAATTGAAGCCATTGGTTGCTATGGCTTCTCTCACATTATGCAGCATGCTCTATTTTAGTGCGTATTTGCACACCAGAAGTCCCCATTGGAGTATATGAGGATGCGCAAACGTGCACATATGTACGCTGTACGTACCTGTGAACATCGGCGCCTTATTTGTCTTAATAGCCATTTAAATCAGGGTGGGGTGATTCCCCTGCACATGTGAACTAGCCTGCGCAGACACACACAGTACTTGCACAGGCACTCGCACAAAACAGACTCCTTCACCGTGCAAAAACATTGCGCTACAACGTGTATTTTTCTGGTTACGCTCGTGTGAGGCCTCCCTTAAAAGCAGAGGCCCTTTTTCTTTTTTTTGGGGGGGGGGGGCAGTTATGTTTACCGGTAAAGTGCTGTCATGGTGAGGCTTTACAACAGCCTAAGGGCCCTGTTACATAGAACGATAATGGGTCAGTGTAAACATTTCCGGCGACCGAACGACGAACAATAACTCCTTGGTTCATCGTACGTTCATTATTTGATTTTTTTTGCCCAGAGAAACTGAAGATCGTCCCGTTTAAACAGACAGTCGTTCATCTATGGAAGCAGTTGTCCCATGTACAAGGATCCGAAGGCCTCGGACAGACAAGCGTTTTTTTTTTTTTTAAATTCATGAATAGCTGTGCAAAAAGACAAAACAATAAAAAACCGGCAGCGTGTGTAGAAAAATCGCGTGAGCGGGTGTATTCGCACTGGCATGTCCTATCTTTTGCAGGTGCAATTTTTTAGTGCTTCTAAAAACCGTACATGCGAACGCTTTCATTCGTGACATTACATGTAAGCGTTCACAAGTAGAGATGAGCGAACGTACTCGGTAAGGCCGATTTCACAATCGAGCACCGCGATTTTCGAGTACTTCACTACTCGGGTGAAAAGTACTCGGGGGCGCTGTGGGTGAGCGGGGGGTTGCAGCGGGGAGTGGGGGGGGGGGGAGAGGGAGAGAGAGAGGGCTCCCCCCTGTCCCCCGCTGCTACCCCCCACTCCCCTCTGCAACCCCCCGCCCCACAGCGCACCCGAGTACTTTTCACCCGAGTAGTGAAGTACTCGAAAATCGCGGTGCTCGATTGCGAAATCGCCCTTACCGAGTACGTTCGCTCATCTCTATTCACAAGTCTTGTTCTAAAAGAGACACTTTTTAAGTGCGGCTATTCATACTAAGGCTCTGCTCACATTACTTACCATGGGTCAACAGATTTCAAAAATTGTGATGCAGTCTTCTTTATTCTTGTCTGAAACCTGCCGGAATCCAGAACTGTAATGTTATAAGATCCTGAAAAGCTATATTTTATCATTTTTAAAGAAAACACAGGAAGCATTTAATTCAGTGTTCGCTTTCATTTACAAGTGTTTTTTGAACATTTTTATTCCAGATGATGATTTGATTCAAGATTTCTTGTGGATGGATTGTTGTTGCAAAATAGCAGATAAGGTAAAACCGGATTCGTGGTGTGTAAGTAGCGAATATTCCTTGTGGACATTCGTGTGGGTATGATGAATATGAGGGGTGTTCAAGGGGTTAATGTGCATCTCAATAGTCTAAAAATGCCAAAATAAAAATCTTTGCCACATACTTACCTTTACGATTCCTCCTTGCCCCCCCAGTGGTGCGGTAAAGCTGCAGTCATACTTACTGGTTTGCACTTTGTGCATTTCTGAACTGCTGCAAAAAAACACATGCGGTTTTTAACTAAGCATGCAGTTTTTTATGCATTTTGATACGCACCACAAAAACACAAAGTGTGGACACAGCTTCGTGAGATCATGGCAGCAAGTGAGCATTGCTTCTAGGAGGGAACATGCAACAGCCTCAGGGCTTATTCACACAACCGTATTTACGCAGGTATTTCGGCACGTAAAACAAATGCACCTACAACGTGATCATACGAAGGATTGGACTTCAATTACTTCATTCAGACAAACTTTTTTTGTGTAAAATAATCTTGCGTGAAAAAATAGGACATATGCGATAACTTTCACGCGTATATTTTATACAGCCTGTGAAAAGGCAGATCCTGACCTATCTTTCGCTGTGTTACGCAGCAAGCTCCCATAGACTTCTATGGCAGCTGGAAAAAAGAAGGTTGAGGGAGTTACCCTACATACAACACTGGGAAAAGAAGACAGCTGCCACGATCAGGCATTTTAATGCCATTCCGAGCGTTTTATTCCGATCGTTGCTTGCCAGTAAGCCCCCGGCTAGTCCAGCACCGATGACCGGCCTCGTTGGAAGTCGCTCCGATCGCTGGATTTTCCCATCTAATGTAGATTCACACTGAAACTGATCCACGGAAAACTTGTCACGTGATTTTATGCTGCGCTCCGGGGTCACGGGGAGAAGATCCATGCAGGGAAGTGCCAATCGTGAGAGGGCTGGGGGTCTAATAAAGGGCCGTTTAGTGTATAACTGCATAGTTTTAGAAGGATTTTCCTGCAATAAGTATTGATGTGTGTGTTGAGTATTTCGGCAGAGCCACTTCCATCTCCGCGGAGCCGTCCTGCACTTCTGACGCTGCTTTGGGTCAGGAGCGGAGCAGTTTTAGAGATGTTGTTCAATCTCCTTGAAGGAAAACCCCTTTGATAAACAAGTGTTCTTTGTGATCAGATCTCACCTCTGTATTTCTCTCTTTGCACAGTACCTGTTAGCGATGGCCTTTGTTTATTTCAAGAGAGCTGGATATAATTTGGAGGAGTACACCAGAGCCAATTTCTTTGTTGCTTTGTGAGTAAATCTGAAGTTACACTGTGTTCATCTTAGAGTTAAACTAAAGAAAAAATAAGGTTCTGTTCAGTGACGTCCCGTCTATTCTTAGTATTGAAAAAAGGCTTACCAGCAGCACATCACCAGAACCCAAATAGGGGAGGACGGGAGTAGTGCAACAGCCGGCAGAGAACTTGAACCCTGCAAAAGCCTTCATAGTTTTCAATGGGGCTTCTCAGACTAGGGTTCAAATGTGGCATTTCTAAGGCTGTGTTTTTCGAGTGCTGTATGTTCCATTTTTGGCGGTTCAGTGTTTTTAAATGCAATGCATCCCCATTGAAATAGATGCTGCACTAAAAGCCCAGTAACAACACAGCGGAATCCGAACCGGAGCCGGCCAGTGACCCCCGCGTACCTCTCCGGATATTTTCTCCTCTGTACTGCAGCTGTGCCAGCCGGTGCACATGCGCAGTGCAGAGAATACTGCACTGGCGATGACACAGATTTGCAGCAATTTCGAAATTGACAATTCAGAATCGCCGTGGGTCAGACGGCTTCCATTGACTGCAATGGAAGCTGTCCGTGCAAGTCCCGCACGAAAATAGAGCATGCTGCGATTCTTCCTCCAGAAAGAAAAAATTATTTTACATTTCATACTATGGTCAGACATTGCTGCGGAATCCGCTGACAGGCGCCCACCGCGGATTCCGCAACTACAATCTGCCCATGTGTATTGGGCCTTAAACAGCGGGGAGTGGAGGCTTCTCTGGTCCCGGCTGTTTGAGCAGGTACCAGGCTGTTATCCAATACCTGCACACCCACTCCTCATGCCAGGCTTTTGATGCAGCCGCTGTAAAAAGGCAATTGCATCAGAATTAGGGTGCCTACCCACTGGAGTTTTTTTTTCCCTGCGAAATTCGCAGCATTTTTTTTTCTGAAGAGGTCTATGGAACTTGTAATGTTAAAATCGCGATCGCGCAAAAACGCGGTAGGCACCCTTAAGCCCATTAATAGCCACCGTAAAAAGACGTATAGGGAAATTGTTAAGGGATTTAGGGCTCATGTCCACGGCCATGATGGGCTCCGCAAGCCGAATACCGCAGCGGAGTCTGTCATGGCGCCCCCTTCCCCAAAAACCCCATACTAACCTCTGGATCTGCTGTGCAGCTCCTGCATGATGCGCCGGTGCGCATGTGCAGTACAGCACATGACGCGCTGGCAGTGTCATATGATGCGGCCGGCAGGGCGCGTATTCATGCTATACTTCCGCTGTGCTACAGCAGAAGTATAGCATGACAGCCGACTTCCATTGACTACAATGGAAGGTAGCTGGCCGCCCGTATTCCAACAGCAAATAGGACACGCCGCGGGTTGTTTCACGCTGTGGAATTCCGCAGCGTGAACATTGAGCTATTAGGTTCAATAGAACCTAATAGCTGCGGTTAAATGCGGAGTAAGGGCGCCCACCCACTGGCGTTTTTTTTCACTGCGAAATTTGCAGGTTTTTTTTTCTGCAGGGGGTCTATGGGACTTGTAATGTAAAAATCGCGATCGCGCAAAATCGCGATTTACCGCGATATCGCGATTTTGCGCGATCGCGATTTTAGCTTTGCATGTCCCATAGCCCAAAGACCCCTGCAGAAAAAAAAAACGCTGCGAATTTCGCAGTAAAAAAACGCTAGTGGGTGGGCACCCTTACTCCGGACGTGGGCATTAGCACATAATAGAGCCATATTTTGCTTCTGTATTTGCATCTGCAATAATAAAGCACCAATTACAACAAAGCTGAAAATCTGCACGAAAAGCACAAAAAAAACACTGACAGAAATATGGAGCTTAAAATGGAGCTAGTCACCAAACATTTATCACTGAGCCTGACACTTATTTTATCGCTGGGGGCCCATTTGCTGTGACCCCCAGCGATCCCGAATGCCCCTGAAGTGAATAGGACAATGCTGTATTCCCATTCCTGGCCACTGCAGTTTTTGGCTTCTGATGTGCCTGGGCTCCTTCACAACAGCTGATTGGCGGGCTGCCAGACGTCCGTCTGATATTGATGACCTATCCTGATAGGTCATCAATGTAATAAGCCTGGGAACCCACTTTATGCTATGAATGTCTTTAATAGGAATTAGCATCTGTGGGCTGCATTCCCACGAACGTATATCGGCTCGGTTTTCACGCGAGCCGATATACGTTGTGCTCATCTGCAGGGGGGTGGGGGGGAGGATGGAAGAGCCAGGAGCAGGAACTGAGCTCCCGCCCCCTCTCTGCCTCCTCTCCGCCCCTCTGCACTATTTACAATGAAAGGAGGTGGGATGGGGCGGGGCTAAGTTCCAAGAATCAGCCCCGCCCCCGTCCCGCCTCTCCCCATTGCAAATAGTGCAGAGGGGCGGAGAGGAGGCAGAGAGGGGGCGAGAGCTCAGTTCCTGCTCCTGGCTCTTCCATCCTCCCCCCCCCCCCCTGCAGATGAGGACGACTTATATCGGCTCGGCGTGAAAACCGAGCTGATATACGTTCGTGGGAATGCAGCCTTATGTTGCTGAAAAATTGAGCAGTTTCTAAAGGAGCATTTAGACTAAACGATTATAATTACGATTCCAAAACTTGTTCAAACAAGCAAAAGTGAAAGGTAATTGTTCAGTCTAAATACGAGCTAATGAATGAGAATCATTCGCCTTTCATTCGTTGTTCAGTTTCAGCCGGCATAAAAATCATCACTGGCTCGTTCACTTCTAGTCGCGTTTAAACACTTCCCACACAATGTATACATAGGAATGTGAAACCCCGAACGAGAAGTAAACGATTCTCAACGATGATCTGCCTGTCTAAACAGGCTGCTGGAGCGCGAACGAGCGGTTGATGATGTCACCAGCTTGTTCGCTCTGCAAACGAAAATTATCCCCATTATTCCCAGAAACACTTACAGACTGTGTTTACTTTACAGATATCTAGCAAATACAATGGAAGAGGATTACGAAGAAGCCAAGTATGAAATATTCCCGTGGGCTTTAGGAGAAAATTGGCGCAACCTCTTCATAGGTTTTCTGACATCAAAAGATCATTTATGGTCTAGAGTAAATTACAGGGCAGCTGTGAGCCGACGGTGCTGTGATGAGGCGAGTTACTACTCTACAAAACTTTCCATAAAACTACAGTGTATACTTTTTTGATAGATCAGTCAAAATGAAAATTTGTTATTTAGGCTGAATTGTAAATACATAACTTATCCCTGATCCCGAGTTATGTAATGTATTATACTCCAGAGTTGCACTCACTATTCTGCTGGTGGAGTCACTGGGTACATACATTACTTATCCTGTATTATACTCCAGATCTACACTCCCTATTCTGCTGGTGGAGTCACTGTGTACATACATTACTTATCCTGTACTGATCCCGAGTTACATCCTGTATTATACTCCAGAGCTGCACTCACTATTCTGCTGGTGGAGTCACTGTGTACATACATTACTTATCCTGTACTGCTCCTGAGTTACATCCTATATTATACTCCAGAGCTGCACTCACTATTCTGCTGGTGGAGTCACTGTGTACATACATTACTTATCCTGTACTGCTCCTGAGTTACATCCTATATTATACTCCAGAGCTGCACTCACTATTCTGCTGGTGGAGTCACTGTGTCATACATTACCTGATTTCACCCTTTTCAATGAATTTTACATGCCTATTGACTTGAATAGGCAAGTCTCATCCGCAAATTACTGTATATACTCGAGTATAAGCCTAGTTTTTCAGCACATTTTTTTTGTGCTGAAAAAGCCCCCTTGGCTTATACTCGAGTCAGAGAATGCTTAAAAAGAAAAAACTCCATACTCGCCTCCCAGCCGGCATCTGTTTCTCTGGCGGCAGGCTGCTAGAATTCTCTCCGCTGTCATCCCCCGCCGTTAGCGCTGTGTAAGTAAGAGCTGTGATTGGATCGAGCGCCGGCCAATCACAGCCGGTGCTCGATCATTCACAGCCAATCCAGTCGCTAAAGAATTCTCCCTGCTCGGCTTTCAAATCCCCTGCCGTCAGTGCTGTGTAAGTGAGCGCTGTGATTGAATCGAGCGCCAGGTGTGATTGGCTGGCGCTCAATCCCATCACAGCGTTTACTTACACAGCACTGACAGAGCCAAGCAGAGAGGACGGCGGGGGATGACAGCGGGGAGAATTCAAACAGTTTGTCGCACAGACACCGACGCCGGCTGGGAGGTGAGTATGGAGGTTTTTTTTTTTAACCTAGTATATACCCGAGTATAGTTATACTCGAGTCAATAAGTTTTCCCAGTTTTTTTGTGGGGAAACTTATTGTCTCGGCTTATACTCGGGTCGGCCAATACTCATAGATAAAAATAGCGCTCGCTGACTTTTTTTCACGTGATCTATGTGTGAAAAACTGATATGTACTTAAGGTAAAAATGTGCTGTTTGAGACTAGTCAGTTGGAGACTCAGACAGCACGTAGACTTCAAATTCACTTGTGTGCCTTAGGCCGGTTTCACACGGTCAAGAATCTCGTGCGACATTTGTGCGTTGCACGAATATAAACAGCATCCTTTTGAATAGGGTCATATACATGAGCTTTTTATCCCGCAACATGATGCAATGTGAAAAAAAAAAAAGTCCCATCTTTGGCCGTACCCTCGCATCTCATCACCTGTTGTTTTCAATGGGGTCGGCAAAGCATTGAAAACAATGGGAAACACTCTGCAATCCTCCGTCATGTGAAATAAAACAACAACAACAACAACAAAAAAAAATAGTGCCTGTGGAGGGCATCCGTGGGTGCTCTGTTTTTTATGGATTATTGCTAAGCAATGTTAGAGAAAAATATTGGCTCTTCTTCTGATTTTTATTGTGCTCAAAAAAATAAATAAATAACTAAATGACACAGTAAGCAACAGAAGTAAAAAAACGGACATATGTAGCACGTATGGACATATACAAAGGATTACTATTACCTTACTATTCCAGGACGTAAATGTATGTCCTGGCTGGGAAGAGTTTACTGCAAATGGATATAAACTTACGTCCTATGGATGACGCAACTGGCTTCCCACTGAAACAGCAGGGATCGGTGAGAACACTGATCCCTGCTGTTAACCCCTTAATTGTGGCATGTAAAGTGTTCATAGAGGGAGGGCGCTCCATTGTGACGTAATCGGTCTTCTGTAGAGATGAGCGAGTATACTCGCTAAGGCACATTACTCGAGCGAGTAGTGCCTTAGCCGAGTATCTCCCCGCTCGTCTCTAAAGATTCGGGGGCTGGCGGGGAGCAGCGGGGAGATCTCCCCTCCAGCTGCTCCCCGCCGCAATTCACCTGTCACCTGCGCCGTCCCCCGAATCTTTAGAGACGAGCGGGGAGATACTCGGCTAAGGCACTACTCGCTCGAGTAATGTGCCTTAGCGAGTATACTCGCTCATCTCTAGTCTTCTGCCATGTAATCGCAGCGGGCCGATGGGTTGCCATGGCTACGGGATGCCAAACAATCACGCCCGGATCTGCTGAGACCTGGGATCACTATAAGAAATTATAATACATTGCAGTATATATGTACTGCAATGTATCCTCATAATAAATAAAATATATAAATATAAAAAATATTTTGTTATGGTCATAATTATAACAACTCGCAAGAAAAATGTATCCTGTCCTTAATGCTGCATGATTAACGCTGTAAAAAAAAAAAAAAAGAGAAAATTGATGTTTTTTTCTCCCTGCCCTCCAAAAAAAAAAATTAAAAGTTATACAATACATTATATGTATCAAAAAAAAAGATACCTATAAATACTACAGCTCGCCACACAGAAACCAAGCCTTCACACGGCCATGTCGATAGAAAAATATAAAAGCTATGGCTTCCGAAAAGTGGAGATGAAAATACCCCCAAAAATTGTTTCGCCCTTAGAAGCAAAATAGGCCGCGTCATTAAGGGGATAAAATCGGTCTGTTTTTCAAGGACCGAAGTTGCACAAGCTCATGTGAATAAGCCCCAAATGTTGTGGTGAAAATGATTCAGGTCTTCAAGTATGATTTACAGATATTTGTAGCAGTAGAATAAACAGTGCTTTACCTGCAGGTCATGGCAGTAGCACCGACACACTACATCTGGCAGCGTGAACGATCCGAACAGCACAGCGGAGCACTGAGAAACTACAGCGGTGATGAGTTCAGTGTCCCCCGTGGACCCTGTGCCACACCACAAACCTGCATCCTCTGTGGCAAGAGTGGACGCTACCTAGGTCTGGGCCTATATGACTCTTCATCATCTTCATCTGACAGCACATTACCTGAGAGAGGGGAGAGAGCGCCACACAATACTCCGGAGTCACCCGGGAACACAATGCTGATTGATCCTCCGCAGCTTTATCACTGCAACCGAGGTTTGTACACTTTGTTTTATACTTTATGCAAATAACACTTATCCGTTGTTTAGTGAAAAAGTTATGCGATTTTCCAATATACATTATTAAGACCTCCGAGTAGGATCTGGCAACAGAGGACCCCCCTGAAAAAAACTCCATGAAAAACATTGGGAAAAGCCAGCCTAGGGGGCGCTCATGAGACAGGATTATGGTCAGTATTTTGCATCTGTATTTGTGAGCCAAAAATCAGGAACCTGCGGATAAAAAGTATAATGGAAAGATTTGCACCTCTTCCATATTTTGGACCAACTTCGTGTTTTACAAATACTGATGCAAAATGTTGCATACGGTCGTCTGAATGGGACCTCAGAGGGAAATCACACATGCAGTTTTCGGTGCATGTTTTTTTTTTTTGTTTTTGGTTTTTTAGGAAAAGGAGTGGATTGATAAATGATGGGAAACATAAAGGACCTCTACCTCTCTTCCTGCTGGATCCACTTCTGAATTTGAATTAAAAAAACAGCATCAGGGCTTCACATGACCGTCATTTTGTCCCATTTTGTGGGTGTGAAAATCACGACCACAAAACGAGACAAAAATGAAACCACTAACTTCAATAGTTTCGTTTTCACTAGCGGGATTCTTGTGCATTAATATTAGGGAAAAGATAGTGGAGGACCTATCTTCCTGCTGTTTTTTTTTTTAAACTTGCGAGCAATAGCTTGAAGTTTGAATATGGGAAGAAGGGGACTTATTTGTATAGCACCAACTTATTCCACAGCGCTTTCAGATTATTTATTTATTCCCCCCCCCACCACCACCACCACCAAGCTGGCTACTCATTTTACCGACCTCGGAAGGATGGAAGGCTGAGTCAACCTTGAGCCGGCTACCTGAACCACGTGGGGATTGAACCCACAACCTTCAGGTCATGAGCGAGAGTATAAGAACAGCATACTGCTGCCTTAACACTCTGCACCACACATCAAAAAAATAAATACAAAATCACTTGCGCGAATACACTCCATATTAGCAAGTGTATTTGTGCATGAGCCAGTCTGAAGCTGCTGTTAAAGAGAACTGATCAAGTCCCCTAAGTGGCCCGAGCTTCAGGCAACACAGTATAGAGACAGAAACACCAATTTCAGCTACTTATACCGATCGGCGTAGTGTTTTTTCAAATACTACTTATGAAACAGGGCTGGACTAGAGAAGAGTCCAGTGAAGCTCCCGCATATTCCTATTTGCACACTCCCCCTTCCTTCTCCTCCCAGATGCTGATTGACAGCTCTCTCCCTGCGCTCAGTAATATCAGCATCTGACTAAACCTAATTCAACTCTTCCCTTAGGTTCCTTTTGTATAGGTTGACAATTGGCACATAGTAATGAACACCACTCAACAAAGCCTATCCATCAGCACGTGTTTACACACAACAGAAGATCCCAGGTATGGGGACAACCGATCATTAATAGGGGTTGTATCACAATTACAAGTTATTCATAACTTGTTGATGGGCGGGGGTCTCGCAGCTGAGATCCCTACCAGTCTTGAGAATGGAACTCTTGTGTTCCCCTCTGCCTGTCATTGTGATGGTCGTTTCTTCCCCTCAGTGACATCACTGTGAATGCAGCGCAAGTGCGGACAGCGCTCCATTCACTTCAAAATGGGGCTGACTGACATACCTTAGCAGGTGCCGCTCGGGTATCCCCGCAGTCCCACTGACAGTGAATGACACACTAGTGCGATTGCGAGAGTAGCGCTCCATTCAGTCTCAATGCACCCCCTACAGTGAGGATGGGGGACACCGGACCCCTGTTCTAAAGATTCATGGGGGTCTCAGCCGTGAGACTTCCACCAATCAGCAAGTTATCCCCTATCCTGTGGATATGCTGTTGATAGGGGAGAACCTGTAATTGTGCTACAACCCCTTTAAAACGATTGTTCATTCCCATACAGCTATCACTCATTGGCTGCACATCTCTGTGTTTACAAGTCTATGAGCAGCATATTAAAGTATCCATAAAAGACACAATCAGCTGACAGATGAGCATCTAGTCATTTATTAGCCGACTGTGGTCACAGGCCTATAATCGGGCAGATGAATTCTCTTGCCTGGTCATGGGGCCGTTTAAACTGCTTAATGATTTCCACCCAACCTGCACGTGTCAATTAGGAAAAACTTTTTCTGCTTCTGCCTAATTCAGATAAGCAAGGAAACGGCAAGACGAGGCAATGTGTGTGGTGCGAAGACAAGTCCGTGGATTGGTTCATAAGCAACGAGGATTAACGTCGTCACTTCTAAACTCAGAAGCCTCAAATATTTATAACTGTTTTATTCCAGGAAGTTGAATGTTCTAGAAAAATAGTATTTAACACAATGTAATTTATACACGGATTGGTTTAAATTATCTGTAAAGTCCTTGGCGTCATCTGGGGGCTCCTCGTTCTGTAGCTTCTGCTGTTGCTTTACATTTCCGCAGCTGCACAAGAAAAGCTGCAAAGCAAAATGAACATTTGATTAATTGCAATTTTAGAACAAGCCGGTGCCGGAACGCTGAAAAACGTTATTAAACAAATTACTGGTTTCTCCCATTATTAACGCTATGCAATTATTTTGCAAACTAGATTATGAAACTGCTTAACCCAAAGAGGAGGACTGCAATAAATGTCACATATGGATACTCTGTATGTGAATGTTCGTAGACATTCTCTGCACTGCGGATACCTTGCGGATCAGAGGAGGTAAGTATATATAAGAGACACTATCTGGCACCTCAGTAGTCTATACCCCGTGTAATAATGTCCGTAACAACCAGAACATTCCTCTGAAGCTCCCCTAAACAAAGAGCTGTACTTACCTGTATGTCCTACCTGCCAAGGCAACGGCCGTGCAATATAAGGCAGCTGTCCAAACGGCCGAGAGCCGATCACAGAATCGTCCTCTAGAAAAAAAATGAAATATCAAGTCACCGTTCTGTAGCAACTAATGTAACCCTTTCACTGCCACAGAGTCTTCGCTTTCAGATGTTACTGTGACCTCTCCCCCCTGTACGGCATTCAGCGATATCGTGGGTTTATGCACACATTTTTCTTTATGTTAACATCACTTTTACTGATCACAATCATCATTCTCCCTCTATATGTTGCTGCAACCCAACAAGTGCAGGAAATCCAAATTTGATGGATTTCTTGTTGGGCCACGTTAACACGCAGGTTGTCATGTGACCGCCATTACTACTGCTACATTGCAATGTGACAGCGGCCTACTATGATCTTGTGTAGCCCAAGTGCCACATTTAAGGGGGTTATTCATACTATAATGAGTGTGAAGTTCTAATCCAATCACTCTCTGCACCCAACATTCATCACCTTCATGAACGGCTGTCGGCATCCGCATCCTGGAGATTTTTGGTCTATTCATTCTTGGTACGCATGTCATGATATGTGACGCAAGTCAGCGTTTCTCAACCCCAGTCCTCAAGGACCCCCAACAGGTCATGTTTTCAGGATTTCCTCAGTGTTGCACTGGTGATGTAATTATCGTAGGGGCCTCAGACATCGCCAAAGGTGTTCTTACTATAGGATATCCTGAAAACATGACCTGTTGGGGGCGCTGAGGACTGGAGTTGGGGAACACTGACGTACGTGATCTGCATGAACTCTGCACATCTGATACCTTTGTATTTAGTAGGTCTGCACACTGCAGGCTTCGCGGTATTCGTCTGCATCTTTTATAAAGTGTTGCACTAGGATGCAAAATTGCATGAAGGCACAACATGATTGTAACGTGCCGGGTAGCGCCAGGTGTCTGCGTTCAGAAGACGTCCGTCTATGGGGGGGGTATGGTTTGATTTCAATAATGTTATCATTTGAGTTCTATTTGTATTGGTAAAAAGCATGAAAATTGTCCTGGCAGTGAAAGGGTCTGTTTTTGTCAGAAACAGTGCCGCTCGTCTCCATAGACTGTGTCTGGTATTCACAAATCCTCGGGGATAATGCTGGTCTCCCGTGAAAAATCCAATTGCCTGTATTTCAGTGTGCCATATTAACAGATTAAGCATAAGGAGGACGCGTTTCTACTCCTTCACGGAGTCAAGGCCGCCTTTCAACAATTCCGGTTTCCGTTTCCTCTTATAATATATACTTAAAGGGGTTCTGGCATGAAAAAAAAATAAATAAATTGCTCACCTTGCCTGGCCAGGACCGATCGCCAGGCATGTGCCCTCCATCCGGCATCATCTTCTGTGGCTTCTAGAAGCAGAGCAGGAGCGGTCAAAATGACAGCTTCCTGCTCTGCTCCAGGCGTCAGCCACTTCCGAGGTGAACGGACAGGCCGCCCACAGCAAGCACGTCACAAGCAGTGCTTGCTGTGGGCGGCCCGTCCGTCCTGGCTGAACTCCGAGATTTTGTGCGTGCGCAGTGGAGACGCGGCCTGTCCTGACTCCTGTCAGAGGGCATCTCTTCACTGTGCATGCGCGCGATCCCGGAGGGGGGCGGCCCATCCTTGGCTCGTCAGAGGAAGAAGAAGCCTGCTGGAAGATGACCCCCTGATGACGACAACAACAACAGAACACAAAGGTAAGCATTATGTTTTTATGCTTTAACAGCCAAAAACCGTGGGTTCCCTATGTCCATTAGGCAGACCAGTGAACAATGGCTGTTAACGCACAAAAACATTATTCGTGTCAGAACCCCTTTAACTAAACACAAGCGGTGTACATCTATTAACCCCTTATGGCCCAGTAGACTGCATTACTTCAAATATCTTGCCACTTCTTTTACACTCGTATCTGACTGCATGTATTCTCCCTAGTTAGGAGTTCAAGTTTAAAGAATTTGACAACAAGAAAAACTATGCAGAATACATGCAAAAACCTGCGATATTATAAAATGCAAACGTACATGAATATAATACCAATGATCAAAACAGTTTTATAAGAACATACTGCGTTTCCCTGAAAATAGGTCCTACCCCAATAGTAAGACCTATCAGGCTTTCGGGGGAGGCTTAAAACATAAGACCTCCCCCAAAAATAGGACTTAGCTCAGGTGGCAACCCCCCCCCCCCCTCCCCAAAAAAACACCACAATACTTACCTGCGTCCCGATGGTCTTCGGCGGCGTTGCAGTAAGCTGCGTCCTCCTCGTCTCACAGCAGATATCATTCACTGAAAGGCTGTGATTGGCTCATCGAGTGCCAGCTGTGATTGGCTGCCGGCACTCAATTAGCCAATCACAGCGCTTGCTTTGCTGGAGGCGGGGTATTCAAAGCCCCGTCACCAGCAGAAGCTCCGCTGTGAGACGAGGACGCAGCTTACCGCAGCGCCGCCAAAGACCATCGAGAGGCTTTGGGACGCCGCGAACCAGGTGAGTTTAAGCCCCCCCCCCAAATAAGACACTGTGCCCTTTTTGGGGCAAAAAGATAATATAAGACAGTGTCTTATTTTCAGGGAAACTCAGTATGTGCATTATTCACCATTCTAAAAAATTAGAACGAACGGGTTCTCACTCATTGTTATATTAATTTTATATCGAGTTTAAGATCTTTATAAAAGGAGTTTCTGCAGCTTTATAAAACTTTTTTGATTGCACACCGCTTGCTTTTAATTATGTATGTATATAAGAAGAAACAGAAACCGGTATTGTGGAAAGGCGGCCGAGACTCCGTGAAGGAGTAGAAACGCGTCCTGTTTTATCTGTTAATATGGCACACTGAAATACAGGCAATTGGATTTGTCACGTCAGACCAGCATTATCCCCGAGGATTTGTGTATACAAGGCTGCCAGGACTGGGCAGGGAAGCTGGATCCTAATGAAACCACACCGTACTAATCGGAGTATCGCGAGAAGAGGGTAGGTGAGCAAAACCTCCTTTATATGTAACATGTCTGGTATTGCAGCTCAGCCGACATTCTACATCTACCGAAATCCAACTGTCTCAAAAACCGCCATTGAAGGGGTATTCTGTGGTTTTTTTAACTGATGGTCATGGCATCATGACATGGAAATATAAGCCCTCCCCCGGCGCTCATGATCCAATCACAGCAATCTCTTGCTGGAAGCGGGGTAGTCAAGCCCTGTTACCAGGAAGAGAATGCTCTCTCAGCACTGAGAACTACACAGAAGACTGCTGGAGGGCCGCAGCCCAGCGAGAGGGACCCAGACGACGCCTGCTAGGTGAGTATTAGGACACCCCCAAAAATAAGATACTGTGCCTTTTTGGGGGCAAAAATAATATAAGAGCGTGTCTTATTTTTGGGGAAACGCGGTAGTTGTATGGACAGGGGTCCACCGCTAGGGATCCCCATCCATCAGATGATTGTCCCACCTGCTGTCAGTGCAGCAGGACGGACATCAATGGGAGCGCTGCGCTTACACTTCCTGCTCAGAACAAGATGTGACTGGATGAGGGGACAGGTCATCAGTCAAAAAAGGAGAACCCCAGGCATCCTCTTCAGGCTGCAGTGGAAGCCTGTGAAGGGCCATCCAGCCACATACTCCTCTGCCGTTAGTGTATTTCCTATGCAGATGTCTGGGTGGCTCACAGCAATGCCTCCTGGGAGTATTTACCCAGCAGTAGCTACAATCAATGTAGTTCTCTCTGTATTAGAGATATCCTAAACTTGGAAGGACCCTCACCGACCGCTGGAATGACAGACCCCGCAGCACTTCACTTAGGGTGCTTTTAGACGGAAAACGAGCGAAAGTGAACAATAATTGTCCAGTCTAAACGTGACCGACGAGGATGGTTTGCTTTTCACTCGTCCTTCGTTTTATGCAGACATAAGAACCATGGCCGGCTCGTTCACTTATGCGGTTTAACCAGCGCTCGTTCAGGCGCTCTCATCACTTATGCAGCAAAGACTGAACGATTCCGAAGTATTTCTCGTTTGAACGAGCCAATGATGTATCTGCCGGTCTGCACGAGCGAAGCATGACGAATCGGCTCACCTAAGAGGCCCCTGAACTCTGCGCCCCTTCTAATTCTAGCTGGGAGATTTCCATACCTTGAAGTTATGTTAAATGCGGTTCCACTTACCTCTCCCGAACTGTAAGGGTCCTATTACACAAGTACTAGCGGCCGCCTGATAACTGCGAGGCAACTGCAGCCCAACAAATAGTGCAATAACATGGACCCGTGTGATGACGCCGTAATGCAGACTTGATTCATCTTACCCTCTGTCTGACCATCATCATCATCGGACTGATCTTGTGTTTGGCCTTCAGCAGTCAAGTTGCACTGTGGTGTCACCCTCTTGGAGATTCTGCCGTCCTTGCGTAGCAAAGGGGCCACCAGCCAGTTGGTAACGCTGACCTCCATAACCTTCTCACAGATTAGGGGAAGTTGACAAGAGCGAATACCCTCCAAAAGATCGATCACCTGCGTGATACTAGAGGAGATAAAGAGGGGTTTGTAGCATCTACTGTACATCGTTTATGTAGTACTGCTTGATACAAAGTCTACTTCCTGTCGCCGTCTTCCAACTCCCAGAACTATTTTTTTGTTGATGGGTTTTGCTTTTTGAGATGCATGTGACTTTTTGTTCACTTTAAGTTCAACTTTGTGGTGAGGCTGGTGCTACCAAAAAGGCCCGATCTAGCCCTGCATGCGGGATGAGTAATGCGATATGTTAATAAATTGGACTGTTATGGATATAGTGATGCCTTTTTTTTAAAAATTTTGGTCTGACAACCCGGAAAAGGTTTGTTTTTTTTTTACATTTTTTTTTTTTGAAGTAATTAAAATCTTTATTTTACTAGTTTTTACTTTGTTCTAGTCCATCGATTCGTTTCGCCACTTATACAGTATACTACAACGCTATGGTACTGCATTACATTATATTCTGACCAACGGTCTATTAAGCCCTGCCACAAACCTCTTCATAGGCAAACAATTAAGGCAGCCCTGGAGGCCTTCAGGAGTTACCGGGCTGCCATGACACCCGAACAGCACCCCACAAATTCATCCCAGGGAGGCCATTTGGGACATCTCAATCCTGATTGAGACATTTAAATGCTGCTGTCAGAACTGACAGCAGCGCTCAGGGTTATCGCGGGTTGCGGCTATTGCAAGCAGGCATCGGCTGTTAAAGAAAGCCGACTGCTGCCAAGTATGTGGTAGGCTCGGCTCCTGAGTCCACTCCACACAATGGCAGCTGAACATCGGGAAGGGGAGATATACTGAAACCTCCCCGTGTCCTGCAAAAAGGTAAAAAACATTTTAGTACAGACTAAAACACAAAAAAAATCCTTAAGAATGTCGTTATGCAAAAAGGTGAAGTTTTGCTCCGTATATGAAAGCTCAAAAGACTCCTGGTCATGAAGGGGTTAATCCGTGCAACCGCACCAGCCTCCTGTCACTATTGCATCAGGAAAGAAAAGGCGTCTGACTGACCCGAACTTGGAGCACCATAGAAGTCTACGATGTTCTAAGTTTGGGTCAGTAGACCCACAAGTGAAGCATTATGGGAGAGCGCATACACTGAAGTGAAACCGGCCTTCGGTATTGCGGTGGGTTATCTGAGCTGGCCACTTACTTAACTACATACACGGCACATACAGCCCCCTGCTTCAGATTTCGGACTATCCCTGGCAGCACCACTTGTGGGTTCAACATATCCAAAGCCACCTGTAAGACAAGACACACGGGACTGAAGACGAGCCGGTAACGGGCGACACCGCAGGAGGCCCGAATGTTACTCACTGCATCAAACGCCACAGCCTTGAGGTCAGACATGGCGTCCAGCACGTCCTTCTTGATGAAATTCACATTATCCGGCCAGCGTCGCCCGCTTCCAAATTCCCACGCCGACTTCCATGTTAAGAAGTTCTTCCTGGATGCATAGTGGTGGTCAGAACGGACTTCAACGCTGTGGATACATCCCTCCGGCCCCACTGGAAAGGACGCAAAACGGAACGATCTGTACAGGTTATTGGCGGGGTCACCCCAAAGAGGAACACAAACTACCATATACATCTATAGGCAAGATATAGGCAGCCAGGATACTAGCAGCACAGATCGATGCAGTAAGGGGGCCCGAACAATGGCGAAAAAACTGTGTGCAACCCCTGCTTTTCAATGGTTTCATTGATATCTGCGGGGTTTTCACTCCTTCAAGATTTGAAAATCGCGGAATGTCCGATCGCGTTTTGTAATTTTTATCACCCATGTTTTTCTATGGAGCCTGCATTTTATCGCATCACAACGCACAAACTTGCGATTATGCGTTTTTAACATTAGAGGCTCCTTTTATCTTTGGTGTGAGAAAACTGCGAGTGGCAACGATGAATGAATAGCTAAGAGCTATCTGCCATTGGCTGTGTGCTCAGCCAATAGCTAAGCACTAGCTGCTATTGGCTGAGCCCTCAGCCAATCCGCACAGCCCTTTCAGGAGGCGGGGATTTTTAAATCCCCGTCTGCTGAAAGAGCTCAGTAGCAGAGGACGCGGCTGACAGCAGGAGAGGTGAGTAACTTATTTATTATTTTTTTAACCACTTTTTTGATGATTATCGGCGAAGGGCTTACATTTCAAGCCCTTCACCGATAATCATTCTGCGGGGCTTGTCAGAAACCACTGCTTTCAATGGAAAGCAATGGGATAGCATCCCACGGACTTCTGCCACAGCTGTGGCAGAAGTCCGCGGCATTCTCCATATCTTTTCAATGGGGCTAGTGCTGCTGCCGCTGGCCCCATTGAAAAGACTGGCAATGTCGCAGCGATAGCCCAGCAATTTTCTCGCACTGCTCTGCGAGAGTTTTCACTTACTCTCGCAGCGCAGTGGAGAAAAAAAACGCCAGTGGGTGGGAGCCCTTAGTGTGGTTTTGGTGCATATGCACAAACCGCTTGGGAACATGTCAAAGAGATCGCAGCGATGACGACTCCTCCCAGATCTTCTCCGATCGACAGAAACAAAAAAAAAATATGAAAAAAGATAAACCCAAAAATGTCAGGTCTTCAAAGGGTTAAGGAAGCAGGAGCTATAATGCCCCCCCTCTTTGAAGCTGCAGGGTGCCGCCTGAGGCTAGAGGTTTAAGCTGCCTCATAATGGGAAGTCCCCGGCCAATCACACGGCTGGATTTCCAGGCTCCATGCATTCAGTGGACAGCATTATAGCCCATGAGGCAAGTCAGACGAACGATTGGTCCATGTAAAGAGTAGTCGCTGCCTGTCCGGAGAGCAACACGCAGGGTCTGTGGAGATCGGACAGTGCGCCGATGAGTGTCCATGCGCGGTCTAACGCGAGGTCGCCCGAGCCGCTCGAACACAAGGCACATAAAGCCACGTGGAGTTGGCCTTACGCTGAAGATTAACTGAGCCATTCACAATCCACGAGATCTCAGAAATCGCCAACATTTCCGCAAAGTCGCGTTATTTTTACGCCGCGTTCCTCTCATATTAGACTGTAAGTAATATCATACCTACCCGCACGTGACAAGAAGAGACTCAGCGCTCCAGAACCCGATCCCGCCTCTAGAATCACATCCCCAGGGTTCACATCCATCATCAGCAACATGGCGGCCGCGTCCTGGAGGTGACAGTACAGTCAGCGTTACAGAGACACTCCGGCAGGGAATGTATGACTATGTGGCGGTATAACCCATTCACAGGGGCCCAGGGAGTAATGGGTATTAAGGGGTTGCGGCTCACCCATACAGCCCCGCTCACTTAAAGGGGGTTTCCAGGACTCAGATACTGATGACCTAGTCTCAGGATAGGGTCATCAATATCAGATCACTGGGGGTCAACCGCCTGGGACCCCTACTGATCAGCGGTAACCCTACAATGAGGGCGGGGGATACGGGACCCATGTTCTTGATATCAGCATTGGTCTCAGCGGCGAGACCCCCACATATCATTAAGTTATTCCCCTGTGGATGGGGAGAGGACTTGTAATTCTGGTACAACCCTTTTAAACCCCGTTCACCGAGGCTACATTCACACAAGCGAGCGCGATATGGTGTCGAGAAACTCGGCCGGATATCGCATTTGTCAACGTGCGTTTTACCCGTGGATGTGCGCTTTCATGCAAAAACACCTTGCATCTCTTCAGAGAAATTGCATTCGTCCGGCGTATCAGAGGATCGCACGTGTTTCTCGTTGATTTCATTGGGAATCACCGCATCGTGCTTACGTGCGCGTCACACGGCGGGCGATGCATTTGACTGTCCCATTAAAGATATGTAGAAAAAAAAAAAAACTTTTTCAAAAAGCTGCGCTACACCATCAGACCTATAGTCCAAATAGGGAATAAGCTTCTCAGAACCGCAGTATACAGCAAGCTAAACTTTTATTCCCTTCAAAGATAACACATGGATAAAAAGCAACGCGTTTCAACGTCTCCTGACGTCTTTATCAAGCTCACAAACACACTCTTAGATAACACACATATACAAATATAGCATACCTAGATCAAGGATCCAAATAGGTTACAGCTTTAGCCATTCTCCATATCATGCTTATCTGAGAAGGACATTGAAACGCGTTGCTTTTTATCCATGTGTTATCTTTGAAGGGAATAAAAGTTTAGCTTGCTGTATACTGCGGTTCTGAGAAGCTTATTCCCTATTTGGACTATAGGTCTGATGGTGTAGCGCAGCTTTTTGAAAAAGTTTTTTTTTTTTTCTACATATCTTTACTTTGTTTTCCCCATCTGTTCTGATGAACTCTGGGGCACTTTTTTGGCTGCTGCTCTCCAGTTTAGCTTAGTCGAATCTGATAGATTCTTTAGCATTAGCTGTTCTGGATTAAACCGCAGACCCTTCGGTAAAGAAACCTCTGAAAGGTGTACGTGGATTTCCGGTGCAGGCGGGACACAAAAGGCTTTTTGTCGCTCCGCCTTGCCCCTGGTAAGTAGAATCCTGCATATTGTCATATTTTGTTCTCCTGGGGCAATGGCGCTCTCCCTAACTCTTACTGTCCCATTAAAACAATGGCCGGTGGACACGGAAAAAATTTGACATGCCGTCATTTTTTACCTGGCAGCATCGCTCGTGTTCATATTTGCACGGCTTTTGCGCTCGTCTGCATATCGCCTTCCACCTTACTATTCATTGCTGGGGCATTTCGGCATGAAATCCGGGGGTCTCATATTCCGCAGCTCATCGCCCTAACTGACCACCATATAAATAAAGCCCCCGATGGTTAGAAGCGGGTCAGGTGCAAACCTTTGGATAGGAGATGGTGGGCCCCCGCCTCATGTGCAGGACGTATTCATCCAGCGAGGGTCTCTTCACCAACAGCTGTTGCCCGCTGGACATCCTGACTCTCTCGCCGGGCAGTCTGCCCAGCAGCTCCTTGTAGTCGATGGCCCCCCAGGTGGTGACCAGTTTCCCAGAGTTCTTCAGGATGAACATCTTCCTGAACATGGTGTAGTATCGCTTCTTGTACTCCGCGATCAGCAGATCTCCGGGCTGGAAGGGGGCAACCAGCGATGGTGATTCTGGGGGGCTGCGCAGATTGGGGGAGACATTGTTCTGTTGGAGGGATGCAGAAGAAAGCGGCTCAGGGCTGCCAGGGGCTGTGCTTTCTTGCTGGGACGATGGGGGGCTGAGGTGGTCCTGGTGGGACGATGGGGGGCTGAGGTGGTCCTGGTGGGACGATGGGGGGCTGAGGTGGTCCTGGTGGGACGATGACGGGCTGAGGTGGTCCTGGTGGGACGATGACGGGCTGAGGTGGTCCTGGTGGGACGATGACGGGCTGAGGTGGTCCTGGTGGGACGATGAGAGTTCTGAGCCTTGCAGATCTCTGAGCTCCTGTGAGATGCACTCCGGGGGGATGAGACCCCTTAATCTGTCTAACGGAGACAGAGACCTCCTCCTCTTTATGCCCAGGGCGCTGGGGGTGAATGTGGGGGCTTCAGGCCGCCCCCCTCCTCCATCTCCTTGCTGTGAGTTACAATACTTGATACAATGTTGCAGCTGCTCCGGGATCCGCAGATTCCTCGCACGTCCGGCAGGGGGCGTCCGACACCAGAGCGCTACAAAGCAGAACCGTCTACCTGGACGGAGCGCCGACATCCCGGGGGGCTGCAAACCCCCCAAGCCCCGGGACCGGCGATCAGCACGTCATCAGCCGGCGACAGGAAGCAGAGCACGCACGTGGGGAAGCAGCAGTCCTCCCCATGTGCCACCAGGGGCGCTGCGGACTGATGGATTACAGGACCCTATAAAGCAGCAGGGGATGGAGAATATAATCAGCCCGCAGATCCCGCAGGTCACACAGGGCGGTTATTACTCCGTTATTGGTAGCTGTGCCAAGCTGGAAGAAAATGGTTCAGTGTAAACGCTGCCTGCGAATGGGCGGCCGACCAGAATTCGCTAATCGTTCGTTGATCGGTTTAGGCATGCATAGAAATCGTACAACGATCGGCCGTGTAAAGAGTCATCTATGAACGACGGCCTGTTTACTGCGAATGGGGGCCGTCGGCTGGAACGATCCCCCTCCATTCACTGACCGACCCCCCTCAATTCACTGAACGATCCCCCTCCATTCACTGAACGATCCTTAGGCCCTCTGCACACCAAGCAGCATCCGGCCCTGCGCCCGGCCGGTGACCCCGCTGCATATTAACACTAACTGCTTAGGTTAAGCAGCGCTGCTGATTAGAGCCACCAGATTGGCTCTTCGGCACCACGTGACTACACAGCGTGCACGCACATTGCCTTCAGCAGCCGTGCACTACACACTACACTTAAAGGGGTTGTCCCGTGATGGCAAGTGGGGTTATACACTTCTGTATGGCCATATTAATGCACTTTGTAATATACATCGTGCATTAATTATGAGCCATACAGAAGTTATTCACTTACCTGCTCCGTTGCTGGCGTCCTCGTCTCCATGGTGCCGTCTAATTTCAGCGTCTAATCACCCGATTAGACGCGCTTGCGCAGTCCGGTCTTCTCTCTTGTGAATGGGGCCGCTCGTGCCGGAGAGCTGCTCCTCGTAGCTCCGCCCCGTCACGTGTGCCGATTCCAGCCAATCAGGAGGCTGGAATCGGCAATGGAACGCACAGAGCCCACGGTGCACCATGGGAGAAGACCCGCGGTGCATCGTGGGTGAAGATCCCGGCGGCCATCTTGGTAAGGTAAGTAAGAAGTCACCGGAGCGCGGGGATTCGGGTAAGTACTATACGTTTTGTTTTTTTTTAAACCCCTGCATCAGGTTTGTCTCGCGCCGAACGGGGGGGCTATTGAAAAAAAACAAAACCCGTTTCGGCGCGGGACAACCCCTTTAAGCAGCACGGGGTTAGGTTTAGGGTTACGGTTAGCTAAACCTAACCCTAAACCTAACCCTAAACCCTCAAACTAATCCTACACCTAACCGTAACCCTAAACCTAACCCCGTGCTGCTTAACTGTAGTGTGTAGTGCACGGCTGCTGAAGGCAATCCGCGTGCACGCTGTGTAGTCACGTGGTGCCGAAGAGCCAATCAGGTGGCTCTAATCAGCAGCGCTGCTTAACCTAAGCGGTTAGTGTTAATATGCAACCCCGCTCCTCTGTCCGGATTCTTCTTTTTCTGTACTGCAGGATCACCAGCCGGCATGCATGCGCAGAACAGATAGAGCCACACGGTCGCTAGGCGATGATACAGCGCAGAACAGATAGAGCCATACAGTCGCTAGGCGATGACGTGGGTCCTGCGACCCTTCTGGAAGGACCGCGGGAAGGAGGGCTTCCATTAACTTCAATGAAAGCCATTGGTGCGAAAAACCGTACAGAATGGAGCATGCTGCGATTTCTCTGCCACAAGTGGGTCTCCATAGGAGGCTATGGGCGGTATTTGCTGTGGAATCTGGGGGCAGCCGCTGGCCCCAAATTCTGCAAATCAAATGTGCCTGTGTGCAGGAGCCCTTACTCTTGTGTGACAGCACGCCTCCCAACTTTACAACTTCACACGTTCCCTATGTGGGGGATTAAATTATGCATGTGAAATGCCCACAATGTAGCGCGCCGCAGACAATTATCCCTAAATTAACTGCTAAGAAATCTGATTGTAATTCTTAATAGTACAACAGTTCATAACATAAGTACGGCACCAGAACTAAACTCAGAACATAAATACAGCACCAGAACCCACATCAATACATAAATACAGCACCAGAACCAAGCTCATAACATAACGCACCAGAAGCAAACTTGGTACATAAATACAGCACCAGAACCAACATCAATACATAAATACAGTACCAGAACCAACATCAATGTATAAATACAGCACCAGAACCAAGCTCATAACATAACGCACCAGAAGCAAACTTGGTACATAAATACAGCACCAGAACCAACATCAATACATAAATACAGTACCAGAACCAAGCTCATAACATAACGCACCAGAAGCAAACTTGGAACATAAATACAGCACCAGAACCAACATCAATACATAAATACAGCACCAGAACCAAGCTCATAACATAACGCATCAGAAGCAAACTTGGTACATAAATACAGCACCAGAACCAAGCTCATAACATAACGCACCAGAAGCAAACTTGGTACATAAATACGGCACCAGAAGTAAGCTCATAAAAGAAATACAGTACCAGAACCAAATTCCTGCAGTGGTTCTCTGCTACCCGCAGTGCGCATCCATTCTCAGAGTCACATGTGACATGGATGACATCTCCTGCATCATCGGCAGTCTCATCCAAATCTGCGCTGTCTTACGGATCGGCACATTTGCAGAAGAGTTGGTTGATTTTGCCCACAGCAGGGCTGAATGATACGCACATATTCCCAGGAGTCTGGCTGTGGTTTGTGAGAAACGGACCAGCTGTAGTCAGTCTGTATGTCTGTTCCGCATCCTTGTGTTTGTATTTTACTTCCGTGTCATCCGCTTTTTTTTTCTCGCATGCAAAAAAAAGTAAAAAAGATCATATTTCTCTAGCATTGCTCAGTAGTGACCGCAGCACCCAGACGCCATCCGGACGCGCTCGCTTTTTTTTTCTCACCCAGTGACTTAAATAAGTGACTGTTGTCTAAGAAATCGGACCAGATTAGGACCGGACGCTATTTTCTTTTACATGAACCACCGTGTAAAAGACAACAAGTCTGCGTGGCTGCACTGACTGTAACGGGTCCGGGTGCTACAAGCATGGGAAGCACATGGATGTGAAAATCAATAAAGCCTGAAATGGGAGAAGCGGGAGGCGCGGAATGGCGGCTTGGCAGGCGAACCGTGGAGGAACAGCGAGGAAGTCCGTTATAAGAGAGGCGGCCTTGTCAGCCCATGTATATAGATTACATCACAGAGTGCAGGAAGGTCCATTATACTGAAGAAGCCCTTCACAGAGTATCTTCCTAAACACAAACACATATCAGGCAGCATGGTTAGCGCCCTGTGGGCACCGAGCCTAGGTGCGCTACCACGAGGGCAAAACATAGACGAACACAACACCCCGACACATAGGAGAGAGACGGACCCTCTGCCGTTGGGTCTACATTTATTTCGTGATTTCACCCAAAACGGATATTCTTGTTTTTTAGACAATGAGCATAAAGAGCGCTTCAATACCAGAAACAATCATTGGTCATGGCTCGGGCTCAAGGTGAAGAATCTAACAAGTAGTCTTAATTGTTTCTAGATAATAAGCGTAATAATTGCTTCAATCCCAAAAAACGGCATTCGCTAGTGCAAACCAGGCATTAGTTCATAGCAGTTCAACTGGCTGTAACGCAATCGTGATGTCAAGAAATGCCAGGGAGGGTCACTAATTTCTGACGTGAATTTAAGATTGAGGTCGTTGTGGTTCAGACATTCCACAAAGTCCTTAAATTGCGTCTTAGTCCCGTCCATAATATCAGTACATCGTCAATATACCCGATCCAGGTAAGGGTATTATTGGACCAGGTGGCAATGTCAGGAGATAACACATACTTTTCCTCCCACCAGCCCAGGTACAAGTTGGCATCCGATGGGGCACAAGGCGTCCCCATCGCGGTGCCCTTAAGCTGGTGGAAGTACTAAAGGTTGAAAAGAAAATTATTATGTGAAAGTACAAAGTTCAACAGGTCCAAAGTAATTCATTGTGGTCACGAAATCTCCTTGTTATCGTTTTTAGCCCGGGTGGGGCACAACAGTATCCTTGATAGGAGTGTTAAGTACCCAATAGATATGAACATTTGGGGTACGACAACACAGCCACCCACCAGGTCATGTTACATCCCTACTGAGTCAAGGTCGGCATTGGCATAATTCGGATCATGTCCCCTGGATATCTTTCTTGGGCTATGATAGCCCAAACCCTTAGTGCCATATCTCTTGCAGCAAGGCCCTTAGACCCCATCATGATAGTCTGAATACTAGGGGAGCCGTACAAGATTATCGTCCACAATGAGCTCCTTAATCTCCTGAAGATCCGCCCCATTCGCGGGAGAAGCATCGAGTTTTAGATTTGAGCCTGAACTACTATGAACTAATGCCGGTTTCTAAGACTGAAGCAATTATGACGCTTATTATCTAGAAAGAATTAAGACTACTCGTTAGATTCTTCACCTTGAGCCCGAGCCGTGACCAATGAGTGTTTCTGGTATTGAAGCGCACTTTATGCTCATTGTCTAAAAAACAAGAATATCTGTTTTGGGTCAAATCACGAAATGGATATAGACCCAACGGCAGAGGGTCCGTCTCTCTCCTATGTGTCGGGGTGTTGTGTTCGTCTATGTTTTGCCCTCGTGGTAGCGCACCTAGGCTTGGTGCCCACAGGGCGCTAACCACACGGCGACTGTGCCCGATATATGTGTGTGTGTGTTTAGGCTACTCTGAAGGGCATGTTAGTTGATGGGGCTTAGAGGTGGCAGAGTCTCCTTAAGGCCATTTTTACATGAGCAAGCGCAATGTAGGTCTGACAATTTCAGACCAGTATGGTGTTTGTATTGTGATGCGTGTCACAAGAAAGACGCATCGCTGCACGTGTAAAAACGGCACGTCGTTCCGATAGAGAATAAAAATGACGTTGTGCTAGCCTGCAGAGAGCGATGCAATAAAAATAATGGTCGCTATCGTCCAGAAAATGTCACACTGCAATTACATAGAACTTGTGTGTTTTTCTCACCTGTGTAAATACGGCCTAAAGGAGTGGGCGGGGGTATAAAAATGTAGCTTATAGCAGGAAATGGGATAAAATAACAATTACCTATTAGACCCCATTGCGACCACTATAGCAGTAAGGCCCACTAGAGCAGTGAGGGTCACTAGAGTGGTGGGGACCACTAGAGCGGTGAGGGCCACTAGAGCAGTGAGGGTCACTAGAGCGGTGGGGACCACTAGAGCGGTGAGGGTCACTAGAGCGGTGAGGACCACTAGAGCGGTGAGGGTCACTAGAGCGGTGGGGACCACTAGAGCGGTGAGGGTCACTAGAGCGGTGAGGGTCACTAGAGCGGTGAGGGTCACTAGAGCGGTGAGGACCACTAGAGCGGTGAGGGTCACTAGAGCGGTGGGGACCACTAGAGCGGTGAGGGTCACTAGATAGGTGACTGGACCACTAGAGCAGTGGGGACCACTAGAGTGGTGGAGACCACTAGATAGGTGAAGGGACCACTAGAGTGGTGAGGGCCACTAGAGCAGTGAGGGTCACTAGAGCGGTGAGGACCACTAGAGCGGTGAGGGTCACTAGAGCGGTGGGGACCACTAGAGCGGTGGGGACCACTAGAGCGGTGAGGGTCACTAGATAGGTGACTGGACCACTAGAGCAGTGGGTACCACTAGAGTGGTGGAGACCACTAGATAGGTGAAGGGACCACTAGAGCGGTGAGGGCCACTAGATAGGTGAAGGGACCACTAGAGCGGTGGGGACCACTAGATAGGTGAAGGGACCACTAGAGCGGTGAGGGTCACTATATAGGTGAGGGCCACTAGATAAATGAAGGGACCACTAGAGCGGTGAGGGCCACTAGATAGGTGAAGGGACCACTAGAGCAGTGGGGACCACTAGAGCAGTGAGGGCCACTAGAGCGGTGGAGACCACTAGATAGGTGAAGAGACCACTAGAGCGGTGGGGGCCACTAGATAGGTGAAGGGACCACTAGAGCGGTGGGGACTACTAGATAGGTGAAGGGACCACTAGAGCGGTGAGGGTCACTAGATAGGTGAGGGCCACTAGATAAATGAAGGGACCACTAGATAGGTGAAGGGACCACTAGAGCAGTGGGGACCACTAGAGCGGTGGAGACCACTAGATAGGTGAAGGGACCACTAGAGCGGTGGGGGCCACTAGAGCGGTGAGGGCCACTAGAAAGGTGAAGGGACCACTAGAGTGGTGAGGGCCACTAGAGCGGTGGAGACCACTAGATAGGTGAAGGGACCACTAGAGCGGTGAGGGCCACTAGATAGGTGAAGGGACCACTAGAGCGGTGGGGACCACTAGATAGGTGAAGGGACCACTAGAGCGATGAGGGTCACTAGATAGATGAGGGCCACTAGATAAATGAAGGGACCACTAGAGCGGTGAGGGCCACTAGATAGGTGAAGGGACCACTAGAGCAGTGGGGACCACTAGAGCGGTGAGGGCCACTAGAGCGGTGGAGACCACTAGATAGGTGAAGGGACCACTAGAGCGGTGGGGGCCACTAGATAGGTGAAGGGACCACTAGAGCGGTGGGGGCCACTAGATAGGTGAAGGGACCACTAGAGCGGTGGGGACCACTAGATAGGTGAAGGGACCACTAGAGCGGTGAGGGTCACTAGATAGGTGAGGGCCACTAGATAAATGAAGGGACCACTAGAGCGGTGAGGGCCACTAGATAGGTGAAGGGACCACTAGAGCAGTGGGGACCACTAGAGCGGTGAGGGCCACTAGAGCGGTGGAGACCACTAGATAGGTGAAGGGAGCACTAGGGCGGTGGGGGCCACTAGAGCGGTGAGGGCCACTAGATAGGTGAAGGGACCACTAGAGCGGTGAGGGCCACTAGATAGTGAAGGGACCACTAGAGCGGTGAGGGCCACTAGATAGATGAAGGGACCACTAGAGCGGTGGGGGCCACTAGATAGGTGAGGGCCACTAGATAGGTGAAGGGACCACTATAGCGGTGAGGGCCACTAGATAGGTGAAGGGACCATTAGAGCGGTGAGGGCCACTAGATAGGTGAAGGGACCACTAGAGCGGTGGGGGCCACTAGATAGGTGAAGGGACCATTAGAGCGGTGGGGGCCACTAGATAGGTGAAGGGACCACTAGAGCGGTGGGGGCCACTAGATAGGTGAGGGCCACTAGATAGGTGAAGGGACCCCTAGAGCGGTGGGGGCCACTAGATAGGTGAGGGCCACTAGATAGGTGAAGGGACCACTAGAGCGTTGGCGCTGCAGCTGCAGGGATATAGCAGGTGAGTGACAGCTATTTATCATATTTCCTGCTGTCATCAGATTTCTTGCACTTGCTTTCTTGCTCTCATCCAGGCAGGTTAAGATCCTAGTAGTCCCGCCCATCCACCGATTGACAGTCTCCTGCATACTGCAAACAGCCAATCACAGAGGGTGGGTGGGGCCGCAGCAGGTCATGAATAAACTGGACTTACCTCTTCTTGGGAACTGCAGGAAAGAGTTCTTAAAGGGGTTGTACCAAGATTATAAATTATCCCCCGTCCACAGGATCGGGATAACTTGCTGATCAGTGGGGGTCTCACGGCTGAGAACGGAAGCCCCGTGCCCCCTGCTCACTGTTGGGTTACAGCACCCCCTGCAGTGAGGAGGAGACTGAATAGCAACAGTTACGCAATTGCACTAGCGCTCCATTCACTTTCAATGTGACTGCTGAGATACCCGAGTGGCAAGCGCTTGGCTACTTCTGTCAGCCCCATTGTAATGAATGGATGGCTCACCGCACGGTCAGCCAGCGCTCCATTTGTTCTGATGCCACTGTGGGGTGAAGCGACCAACAGGTAGTGACAGGCAGGGGGGGACAATGAACCCCGCCTCCCCGTAATTGAGATCAGAAAGGGTCTCAGTAGTGAGACCCCCCACGATCAGCAAGTTATCCCGATCCTGTGGATAGCTTGTGATCCTGGTACAACCCCTTTACCCCACAAGTGACAGACCGCTGAGGTCAGCATACTTGTCACCTCTCTGCTGCCCACAGTGAGGTTGGCATCAAGTACACAACAGCTTCCCTTTGTGGTGGTTGACTGAATATGTATGCGATCCAGTCCTGGTCGGTGGCACCTCCACGTCCAGCCCGATTCTGGCACCGGGTCACATGGTATGGATTCTCCCTCTTGTTATTGGTGCTGGCTGATCCGCTGATTTCAATAACACAATCAGCCAAAGTTGGGGTGCCGCCACATCTGACCCGGGCTGGAGAGGGCGATTGTTTTCTCTCTCTAAACTACCCCTTTAAGACACTTAGGGATGGGGGTATTATCTGTGGCATGAGGAGATGGGTAAGGGCACGCGGCATGCAGGGTATATGCCGTGTCCTGGTACAGATCCACAGATTCCAAGAGTTAAAGGGAATTTCTTTCACTGTTAAAAAAAACTTTATTAAACTTTTTTTTAACATTTTTCTTTAGTTGGCGCGATCACCTGGAGGCTTGTATTATGTACTGCAATACTTCAGTATTGCAATATATATTATTTTTAATGTAGCCGTGCCACAGCCAGGGCTTAATAGGCGTCTATGTATGGCAGTCCTGGAAGCCTTCAGTATTCTCCGGGCTGCCATACTAGCCAATCAGTACTTCCCAATCGTGTTGCAGGGGTGCCATTGGGAGACGGGGCACAGGAAGGTGTTCTTTCTCTCGCTGACTGTTTGGACACTGTCAGCTTTGACCGCGGCATCTAAACGGTTAACTGTCATGATCAGAGCTCTGATTGCTGCAGTTACTGTCAGCAAGAGCTGCTAGGTGCGGCATGGACTTGGTCCCCGATCCTGTTCTCCTCGCAACCACCTGATGTAACTTTACCGAGGCAGTCATGAAGGGGTTAAGGTTCCCATACACATCAGGGCTCACTCACACGGGCACACGGGACCCATGTATTCTTCACACACGTAATAAGTGGTGCTAAAACCCCAATGATTCCTGTTGGGCCACTGAACCGGACGTGAAAAAAAACCGCAGCGCGTCCTATTTTGGGCGTATCACGTGTGTAATATGTACAGTGTAGGCTGTGGGCACTTAACATGCAGCAGATATGTTACATGCGGATCTGCTGAGTACGGCATATTACACATGGGAAAACTATGCAAACCACCGTGCGAGTCCTGAAACCCCCTGACAATGGCGCAGACGGACTCTAACATGTTTGGGGGCGACTCAGCTTTCCCTGATGGATGATGTTGGGGGAAAGAAGGATCAGGGACCTTGAATTTCATCGCCGGCTCCTCTTACTCCCTGGGAGGTAAGGCGGAGGTAAGGCCTCCATAGCGGTCTGGCTGCAGCTTACCTCCCCTGAGGAATGGACAGCTCATAGGTTGTTATGTCAGTGCTGCCTGGCATTCTGTGTTCTTGTATGTTTTCCTGCTTCCCTCTTAGGCCGGGCTAACACGGGCGGATCCGTGGCAAAACACGGACATTGAAAAGCATGTACTTTCACTTTTTCGCTCACACTGGCGGATACTGCCACCGCGGGGGGGTTATCATGTAACGGTGGAGAGTATACAGAGAATGGCGCGATCGAGGAAAACATCCAGCGAAAGGGGATCCTGCGGATGGAAACAACTCATCACTGAAAGGGGTCGGAGGAGGATGTCAGGAATCGTTCTGACCAACAGGCTGCACAGTCAGCTGAATACAACGCTGGAGCTCCAACTAACGTGTCCGAATGCACAACTCGCCGTTCCTCCGCACGGATGGGATATAACAGCGGGCGACCAGTTCCAGCGCCATTGTGTCTAAGAGAAACAGATTCCAGCGGGCAAAAGAGCGCAAAACTTGTATCACTGAGCAGCAGGAAAACATCTCCTGGTCAGATGGAGCCGGATTGCTGTTGCTGATGGGAGGTCAGAATTTGGCACAAGCAGCATGAATCGCTGACCCCTTCCTGTCAGGCATCTGCATTAATGATGTGGGGAAGATTCTGCTGCCTTCCACATCCAGATTACCGATATAGTGATACGTAAGAGGGATCAGCTGACCAGCGGGCGCCGGGTGAAGGGCCGTGCGGACAGCGAGAGGAATCGGGAGGTGAGGGGGGGGGGGGGGGGGGGGGGGATCTGCCGAAATAACTGCGTGGAAGCAGCTGATTCAGAGCCACAATCCCCAGCGATGGAGCAGATTTCGACTCCCTTGGATGCGGGAACGCTGCGGAATCTCCGTGGGAACGAACCGTAGCGACGCGTGAATTTATTAATGCCTCCCAAGGTAGAACACGCTACACGTATGTTCACATAGCGGAATCCGCCACAGACAGGGCTAAATCCGCGCACGGACCGCCGGTACAAAGACGTGGGGGGAAATCCTGCAGCGAGCCCCTCTGTGAACTCCCCGCCGGCACCGGACGCAGCGGAGCTTACAGACCGGCCGTTTCAAACGTTGGCTTAATTGCGGTTCAGCGCCGTCATCAATTTTAACGGGGCTCCGCAAACACGCGTTCTAACGCTGTTTGCTCATTTTAGCGCTTGTTAACGCAGCTCATCACAATGATGCCAGGCGCTAATAGCGCTGTACTGCGTGAGAGCGGCCTTATAACCCGGCCATGCAGTGAGCAGACCACGTGACCTCCACCGACTGGGACAACCTGATGCGTCACTGCGCACCTCGGGTGTCCCCAGCTGACCAGAGGCGGCCCACAGCGCCCCACGCGGAGTCAGCGTGCTGGAGAGGCACTTCCTCATCCTAGAGAGCAGCGGCTGCCAACACCGAGGTCTCCCCCACCGCGGCAGTTCCCTTGTTATACACTATGATTTGGTCTCCAACAAAATGGCCGCCTCATGCGTAAGGCTTACGTTGCGTGCATCCAGACGACATCTAGGCAGCGCCATGACGTCACGTCGGAGGCGCGTCCTGTTCGGGAATCGCCTCCCTCGATCGCTGTGCGCATGCTCCGTCCTTAAACACGTGGCTACGATCGGAGCAGAGCAATGGCGGCAGCGGGCAGCGTGTATGAGCCGCTCCCCCGTCCATGCGCCTTCTCGCCGAGGAGCCGGGACCTGCTCGCCATCTCCGGTGTGGACGGGAGGATACAGGTGTGGGACACCCGCGTGGCGGCGCTGCGGAGAGAGTACGTGCCGTCCGCGCACCTCAGCGCCACCTGTACGTGTCTGGCCTGGGCGCCGGCCCGGGGGATCCAGGTGAGCACCAGGGGGTTGACGGGAGGTGTGTGCGGCCGGTCAGGTAACACGTGTGTGCGGCGGCGGCTGTCAGCGGCACGTGGGGTGCGGAGCCGCCTGCAGAGTCACGTGTCACATGCCCGGCCCGTGGGGGAGTTGTTGGGGTGCTGTGCACGTGCGCCCCATGTTATACGCGCTGCTCTGCGCATGTACCGCGCGGTCACGGATGGCGGCGCCGTCGGGGACACGGGTGGATTTTTTTCACGTGATGTTCAATCGCACGAGGAAATCCGTGAACTGAATCGCAGCCGCCATTGGGGGAAACACGGGGGATTGCGCCGCTAATGGCTGCTTTACACGCTGGATTTGCGCCCGAGCGGCTGAAGTACGAGGATGCACGCTACTTGCCCAAAAGACGCTTCTGCCCGGGTGAACGAGGGGGTGCCAGGACTTAGGCGGCCCGACATGTGCCCAGTGTACAGCAGCAGCTGCTCCTCCGGACCCCATGTTGTGGGGCGAAGGATCGGGGGCGCTGCCGATGTGGTCGCTGACTTGCACCGATGGTGACGTTTGGCTGATGAGGATGGCGGATCCGCACGATGAAGGATAAACTGCGCCAATCTGGGAGAAAGTTGGAAAACTCTCCCTTTCCGCCGCCGCGTCACATCATGGAGGTTCTGATCCGCGCCGTACAGTGCAGGTGGCGGCTGTCTGACCCGCCCACAACGGGCGCTCGGGCTGATCGCAGGATTTACATGTCCTCAATGCCCCCCTGTGATGAGGGTGAGGGGTGTCATTCAGTTGCCATGGTAGCCCAGAGCCTTCTGAGAGCCGCCATTGCAGATCACCCATCAGAGCGCAGTACACTGCAGTACTGTGGTGTTGCGATGTACTCGCTGCACAGGGAAGGAAAAAACAGGAGAACCAAAGGGCCGCGTCCTTAACCCCCGAATGACCAATGAGCTAAATATATGGCGCTTTAATTAGTAGAAATACAGCGTGGGATTACAGCCTGTGGTGCTGGGCTGTCAGACAGAGCCGCGGGCCCAGAGGAGAAGGGAGGTGCTGTTTAGAACCACTTCTCCTTTCCCGGATACATCGTGCTCGATGAAGGCTGTGTTCTTGAAAGTAGAAGAATTACTTCCAGTACGCGAGCCGGCGATCACATGACCGCAGGGAGCCCCTGTTACAGCAGAGCTGCAGGGTCCCAGCAGACCCTGATCAGCTCTGCCAGTAATTGCTACTATAGTGGGAGGTTCCCTGTAACTGGGGCCCTATGGATGTGGCCCCTATGGATGCCCCAGCTACAGGGGGATAGTGTGTGATAAAGACAAAACTTAGTAAAACTAAAGATAAGAAACTGGGGAAAAGTCAGTGAAAAGCGATATTAAGGCGGCCCCAAACATCGCGGGAGAAAAAGATGGTGGCTGAAGGACAAAAATACGGCAGATGAATCCGCAGGCCGGGTCACACGGGGCGGGAATCTCACGGTTTTGCCGCAGCGAAAAACCGCGGCATAAGAACAGCTTCAAAACCGGACGGCACTTCGCTGCGCGCTTTTCCGTTGCGGCGGCGGTTCTCCCATAGAGATGAGTGCGGCCGCAACAGGGGGGTGGAGTTGACGTGCTCCGTCCCGGGAATCCGTGCTGCAACGCTGGTTTTGCCGCAACGTATTGGCCACCCCGTGTGGACGAGATTTTTGACAGACCTCGCCACATGGCCGGCTAATTTCGGATTTGCCGCAGAAAAATTCGGCAGCAAGTCCGCCCCGTGTGAACCGAGCCTTAGAAAGCGCCTGTTCCTGCGGGGCGTGTGGTCCGCGGCCGCGGGGGGCCCAGACATCGCTCTTGCAGATGACATTGCTCTCAGTGGGTGATTTCCGCGCACAATTTTTCACTTGTGCCAATAGTGCGAGATCTAAGATTCGCAGCGCAGCCCACTTGTGCGCGGTTCGGTTTTGCAGCCACCCCTCCTTCCTGCGTTCGTGGAAGCGAGATGTAGTTTTCTGTTTTTACTAGAGGATTAACATGATTTTTGCGCACGTGGAAGTTGCAGGTGATGCGACACTTTTTTTTTCCAAAATGCATCGCCCTCGCATTAAAAATTGCGCGCGTGTAAATGCAGTCTTGTCCCGAGCGTCCTGAACTGCTATTGCAATCGCCTGTGGAAATGATGGCTTACACCGTACTTCTACAAAGTGGGTGAGTTGCGCCAAAGATCCTTACGCACCGACATCCCATCCATGGACCATGCGCAAAAAAAAAAAAGCGCCAATAAGCAGGGAACGCGCACAGTTTCCATACATGAAGATGCTGTGTTTTTCACGGACCAATAGGACTTCCTGCGAATGAGCCTTAAATTGTGACTCTCGGCACAACCGATCCAGCGCCGCGGTCCGTTGGTTAAAGAGCCAATCGCAGGCAGACACGGTCACGCGGGATTTACGTTGCAGTGTAAGATGATGGTCACAAAAATCCAGTCCTGTTCGGTTGCATTTCGCCGCCGCCGCTGGCATTTGGATCACAGCGCCAATGTTGCCTGGCAGTAAAATGCCTCTGCGCAGATGAGGTACTCTGGGGGCGCCGCTGCGGACTGCGGGGGTCACACGGCCGTTGGTGGGATGCGGCTCTTCAGATTCCGGTTTGGGCTTCCACTATTAATACCAGGGAAAATGGCGCGCACCGCTTGTTTTGTTCTGATAAGGTGATGGAAGCCAAATGGACCCTTGTAGTCCGCAGCTTCCAGCGGCGCCGCGTCCGGCGTGCGAATCTCTTCGCTTTACTGTTCCGTGATGGAAGAGAAGAATAGAAATTCTACATGGAAACGTGAAATCTGATGTCCGTGCGGTCACGGGGTGATGGCGACAGAACGGTCCTCGTGTGTCGTGATGGGCGGAGGCTGGTGATGGTACGTCAGCATAGTGTCCATCAGGGTGGGCCGTGTTGCCTCGCGCATCCTTAGCGGTCAGCGGGCGTTTGTCCCTCAGCACCCCAATCACAGCGAGCGCCGCGTTCCCCTCATTATATATGGCGACTTGTATTGCGCAACTGTCATGGCGGCGGGCGATAATGCAGCTTCCTTCCCTGCCTGCACCACAGCACCTGCGAGCAGCTGACCCGGAGCTGCCTGGGGTCGGACCCCCACCAATCGGATGTTAGCGCACTTCAGGGCTCATTCGCACCAGTTTGCGCTCGGTCCGTGTTACGCACGTGTTTTTGGAGTGTTCTAAGACCATAAATCTGAGCGGTTCGCGTTATTATTCAGATGGACGTTTTTTAAGCTCGCCGCGTTGTGATTCGAATCACGGACCAGAATCGCCCAATAAGGTCTGTGGGATACACAGCCGCGTGCGTAATCGCTGCGCTTTTCCTCGTGTTGGTGGGAGGCGGCGGTTTAAAAATGACTGAGATCAATTTTGCCGCCTTGTATTTTTTAATTTTTTGCACGCATGAAAAAAGCGTTGTGGCGATACGCAGCGAATACGTGTATATATACAGGCAGTGTAAACGGCGGATCTGGTCCGAGCCGGCATGCTTCCGCGTGAATGAGCCTTAAGAGCGGGTCGCACAGTTTAACCCATTAAGGACCAAAGTACCGTAAATGCGTAGAACTTGGACCTGGGCTTTAATCCCGCCCGATAATATGGAGAAGTGCGCATAGGACTCTGAGGCCTCCTGTCCACGGGGAAAATCAGGCCCGCTCCGGATTTTCCATGGAGAATCCGTAGCGGGTCCCTCCTGCCCCGCGGACATGAGCGCTGAAAATAAGAATTAACTTACCTCTCGCCCGCTCCGGATCTTCCCTTCGCCGAGGCTTCATCTTCTCCCCGTCGCGGCCGGATCTTCTTTCTTCTGCCCGGCGGATGCGCAGGGCACGTCGGTGATGTGCCCCGCGCATGCGCCGGCCCGAAGAAAAAAGATCCGGCCGCGACGGAGAAAAGATGAAGCCGCGGCGAAGGGAAGATCCGGAGCAGGTGAGTAAATTCCGTTTTTTGTCTCCCGCGGATCCGGACAGCTTCCATAGGCTTCAATAGAAGCCCGCGGGAGCCGTCCCCACGGGAGACCCGCACGAAAATGGAGCATGGTCCAGATTTTTTCATGCTCCATTTTAAAAAAAATCACTTATCGACCATCCGCGGGTATTTATCTACCCCGCGGGTGGTCAATGCATCCCTATGGGGTGCGGATCCGCGTGCGGGTGATCCGCTGCGGATTTTAATTCTTTTACCCGTGGACAGGTGGCCTGAGAAGTCAGATTTTCGTGCCGTGCGTCTACTTTACAAGGTGACGGCGCTGGAGTGGGCGAGTATAAAACTTGCCAGCGCCCTGCCACGGCCCCATACCGCACCAACAGGGCTGTCGTCCTTGTCACGCTGCTATGTTTAAAATGGCGCACGTTTGTATGTATTAATGTACATGAAAATCCCAATGCGAGCCGCCTCTTGGAGTTGACAGCGAGTGCAGGTGGATGAAGCGCAGCATGTTGGTTGGTGGCCGCTGTCCTCCGCACACTTGTGCCGCCATCGCTCTAAAAAGTCCGCCGTAACGATGAACGGGATGTCCGGGAAATTAGAGGGGCTTTCCAGAATGGAGAAGAAACATTACAGGCAAGAATGGTTGAAAATGGAGAAATCCGTCTCCACCATGGCCGTCTGGTCCAACATGGCTGCCGCAGTCACTCCTGTGTACAACAGCTCCCCCGGGGGCAGCACTGGGCGGGCGGCTCTGAACGCACAATGTGAACATGACCGGACGACATCTGCAACCCTGGGGGGCAGCGGGCAATTACTGCGCCGACTTTCTTAGTTTCTAAGCGGAGATCGGTCTTCCGTGCTGGCCTGTCGGCACTTATTAAGGCTCTAGTTCGCCAACGCTCTGTTTACGTTTTTTTGTGTGCCCCATGAGTTCTGCAGCTCGTCAGCCATATCTATATCGGGGTCCCCTCTTCTCACCAAACTCGGGGGTTATGCCAGAATCGCCTTGAAGTTCCGTTTACACGCAGAATCTCCACAAGAGAAGCCGTCACTCTGCACCATCTATGTTGATTTTTGACTAGAAATCAGCTGTTTAGCCACAGCGCCCCCCTCACCTCGGAGGTCTCTAGTGAGCGCAGCGCCGCTGGTCAGAGGGGTGCAGTGAGAGCTTCCATGGAACAGCAGCGCCCCCTCTCCTGGAGCCCATGACTTTAGTTTATGGTGTAGCACTCGGCTGCATGCTGGGGGTGGCACTGGTCTCGCTGCTCCCCCCCCCCCCCCCCCACCTGGGTTATAGCGCTGGGGGGCGGCGGTGGTCTCGCCCCACCTGGGTTATAGCGCTGGGGGACGCGCGGTGGTCTCGCCCCACCTGGGTTATAGCGCTGGGGGGCGGCGATGGTCTCGCGCACCCCTCCGGGCTATAGCGCTGGGGGGTGGCGGTGGTCTCGGCCCCCCCCCCCCCCCCCCCCGGGTTATAGCGCTGGGGGGTGGCGGTGGTCTCGGCCCCCCCCCCCCCCCCCCCCCCCACGGGTGATAGCGCTGGGGGTGGCGGTGGTCTCGTGCCCCCCCCCGGGTTATAGCGCTGGGGGGTGGCGGTGGTCTCGCGGCCCCCCCCCCCCCCCCCCCCGGGTTATAGCGCTGGGGGGTGGCGGTGGTCTCGCGGCCCCCCCCGGGTTATAGCGCTGGGGGGTGGCGGTGGTCTCGCGGCCCCCCCCCCCCTGGGTTATAGCGCTGGGGGGTGGCGGTGGTCTCGCGGGCCCCCCCCCCCCCCCCCGGGTTATAGCGCTGGGGGGTGGCGGTGGTCTCGCGGCCCCCCCCCCTGGGTTATAGCGCTGGGGGGTGGCGGTGGTCTCGCGGCCCCCCCCCTGGGTTATAGCGCTGGGGGGTGGCGGTGGTCTCGCGGCCCCCCCCCCCCCCCCCCCCCCCGGGTTATAGCGCTGGGGGGTGGCGGTGGTCTCGCGGGCCCCCCCCCCCCCCCCGGGTTATAGCGCTGGGGGGTGGCGGTGGCCTCGCGGCCCCCCCCCCCCCCCCCCCCCCCCGGGTTATAGCGCTGGGGGGTGGCGGTGGTCTCGCGGCCCCCCCCCCCTGGGTTATAGCGCTGGGGGGTGGCGGTGGTCTGGCGGCCCCCCCTGGGTTATTGCGCTGGGGGGTGGCGGTGGTCTCGCCCCACCTGGGTTATTGCGCTGGGGGGTGGCGGTGGTCTCGCCCCCCCTGGGTTATTGCGCTGGGGGGTGGCGGTGGTCTCGCCCCGGTTATATATTATCGCTCTGTTACCTCTTATATTTTGCTGATCTCGTTTCTCTCCGTTTCCTCCAGGAAGCGCACCAGAAAAAGCGCAGGAAATCGGAAGCCGTAGACAACGATGAACCGTACGACATCCTCACCATCGGCACGGCCACCGGCGACATATTGCTGTACAGTACTGTCAAAGGGGAATTACAGAGCAAACTGGTGAGTGTGGTTGGCCACTAGGGGGAGCTAAGTGAGAGCCCAAACTGTAACTCCATGCAGAAGCCGGAGAGCAGCGGCTCCGGTCTCATTTGTCTGTTTATTTCCGCATTAACCCTTTCGCTCCTGATGGCAGGTCAGCCATCACAGGAAAGTGAACTGCGTCCGGTGGCATCAGGACAACGGTTGCTTGTACAGTTGTTCACAGGACAAACACATCGTGGAATGGAACACACAGACCTACAAAGTGAAATGGTGAGTAACGTGGGGATAGCCGGTCACACGCCGCCATGATAAGCATTACCAGGGGTATGTTCGCACGGCGGAAACCACGTAGGATCAATCCATTCAGATTCCATCTCTAAAATCGCGGCCGTGCGCCTGTAACCTGCGGGTCCGCGCACGAATTTAGCCTTTTTCAATGGTCAAAACTGCATACAGAATTCCCGATGTGGAATCTGCATCAAGAAGTGAACCGTCGCCATCACATCTGCGCCATATAAACCGCGGCATGAATATAATGGGCCGCGGATTAACTGCATCAGATTCTGCCATGTAGAAATCCTTAACCCCTTAGTGGCACGGCCTCTTGTAGTCATACGGGCACGACTATGTTGGGCGTGGATTTCATCTCCTCTTTTCAAAAACCATAGTTTGTTTTTGGGGTTTTTTTCCGCCGTCACGGCCGCATCAGGGGGTTCGTTGTGCAGCGAGCTGTAGATTCTATGGGTACAATTTCAGGGGTCACATAACTTATTGTAGAACTTTTTAAAGTTTGGAGGGCGGGGAGTAACAATAAGCGCCCTCCTCTCGGCTGTCTGAGTGTCTCCTGCCAAGTCGGGTCCTACAGAACATGCTGACCGTTCTCTCCTCCTTCTCTCTTCCCAAAGCAAATGGAAAGGCGACAGCGTCGGCGTCAGCAGCCTGTGCTTAAGTCCAGATGGAAAAATGTTGCTCTCTGCAGGACGGACGATCAAACTGTGGGATCTGCAAACCAAAGAAGTCACCAGGGTACGTCACTATAGAGGTGGGGGGCCGATGGTGGGGGGCATTGCAGGGTTATACCCATCTGATATGGGAACACAATGAGGGTCCCAACTCTGGGACCAGCACCTACCTCTAGTTTGGGTCCTGACTGCCCCCATGGCGGAGGGCTGAGGTGGTCGGCCACTGCATTCATCTGAACAGGGGGGAGGGGGGGGAAGATCCCAGAGGCGGACCCTTATCTATTAGACTTATCGCACATCTTGTGGATGCACTACAAGTGTCTCAGATGGGATTTCCTCTTTAACCTGAAACGGTCTGAGCGCCATGAACGGAGCTCCTGGGCTCTAATCCCCTCTGTAAATAACTGCGGTCTAGCAGGACCAGATCAGATGTTTGTCCAGAGACATCTGAGGACCTGGAGGAGACGGATACGGCATATATTCTCTTCCAGCCTGCGTAGCACTCGGCGCCATGTAGAGCAAACTGCAGCACGGTTTCTTCTATTGGTCTTGGCTCTCATGTGATCACCGGCGACCCTTGGCATGGCAGAGCTCTAATAATGGCGGCAGCAGTAAATGTCCGGAGCTGCTCGCCCCAGAAGATGGCACGAGGTCGCTGCACATTCGGGTTGCTGTCTAATACTCTTCCTCTTCTCATCTTAGCAATTCACAGGTCATTCCACACTGGTCACCTCGCTCATGTTCATGCCAACCAGAGCAGCCGCAGACTCTCGGTCTCCTCCGGAAACCACCGGCTTGTACTTCTTGTCTGGATCCATTCATGACCGGTTAATAAGTGTGTGGTAAGTGGGGTTACTGGTTTGCCTCTTTTCCAAGATCATCGCATCGCGGTTCGTGTGATTCACCTGCGCCGGAAAATCACGTGCTTCAAAAAACTGTAAATCCCAGAGTACGATGTGATTCCTAAGGCCGCGGTCCCACGGGATGGAAGTGCCACTAAATCATGCGGAACGTCCGCACGGAAATTCTGCAAGACTTTTGCAGCTGAAAGGCTGCTTCAAAACTCGCGCCATTTGGAACGGGTATAAAGCCGCTTGTTTGCCTGCATTCCACTGCGGAAATCTCTCCCCATAGAAGAGCCCGCAGCGGAAACGGCGATGCAGCTAACGTGTCGTGGGTTTGAATTACTCGCCACATGTCAGTTTCTGCGCGGCCTGACCGCTGCGTGTGGATGAGACTTCTGCAAATCCCGTCCGCTTCGCTGCTCGGTCTCCGGGCTTAAGAATGTATGCGGAATTTGCGCCCAGTGTGAACCCAGCCCATCTCGCACCCTCAGCGAGCAACGGGCGAGCATTCTGCAGCTCCTGTGTGAGGCAACCCGTCTGAAGCTATAGAGTAATACTTGGCACAAGTTCTGTGTGCGATGGGCACCGGCGGCTGCTGTGATGATACCCTTAGAATGTGGTTTCGACTGTCTGAGTTCGGTGAAGACGACATTTCCTTGGCTGTGTCTGAGCGCCGCGTGCCGTCCGCAAGGATAAGTGTCGTTTGTCAATAAGGATTAGAGGCGGGCCCTTTCAGGATAGGGAGGACCCCCACAGGATGTCCGTAGGCCCTAATACAGCCCAGTCTACGGGGCAGCCAAAAGTTTTGAGAATGACCCAAATCTTGGTTTTCACAAAGTCTGCGGCTTCAGATCTTTTAGTCGGATGTTTCTGCGGTCACTGAAGAACAACTACAAACTTTTCACAAGTTTTTAGACTTTTATTGACAAATGTATGAAGTTTAAGGAAAGAGCCAAGATTTACAGTGTTGAGGCCGGTCTCACATGGACGGGGCAGAGTCTGCATGCGGGAGCCCACAGCGCAATCTGGCCCAGTCCCCGGCCCATGCATACTTGGATTGAAGATGGCTGCGGCGCGCTGCTATCGGACATTGCTAGACGATGACGCAGGCATCCGCAGCCCCTATGCAATGTCGTCCGTGCGGGTGACTATCGTGGCTTCTGCAATCCAAATCCAGCCGTGTGAGACCCTCCTTAACTTTTTTATATTTCAAGACTTCTGCCCTTTGCCCCGACATGCATCTATTCTTCCGGATGTCCTAGTCAGTCCGAATGGGCTTCATCAGAGGAATCGACTACCCCCCCCCCCACCCCACCCCCCTTCGTCGTCCTCTGCAGTCCCCTTACTTCCTGCAGGACGTCAGTCTGACCTTGATGTTTTTCATGGAGAAAAGTGACTTTTTTTGCTGCCCAATTCTGAAAGGGGTTTTTTCCCTCTGCAAGCTGTTATGAGACAGCACCGTACATTGTGCAGTGGCCAAGGCGGGTACTGCAGGCCACTTCAGTAGGATTCAGCCTGCAGTATCAACCTGCAATGTACGGAGCCATCTGAAAACAGAAGAGGGACAAGCCCTATGAGTAAGTTTTCATGGCGAGGAATAACTTTGTAATTGATACTAATTCATCTCATCGCTCTTCATTATAATGTAGACTTAGGCCGCCTGCAGACGGCTGGGTCAGATCCAGCTGAGAGAATACTCACAGCGGGAAGTGAGCAGTGACCCCCTGCTGCTCACCTGCTCCCGGCGTCTCCCCGCTCTATGTGGCGGCTGCCGACCAGCCAGTACATGCGCAGCGCGGACCTGGCGCCTCACAAGTGGCATTTCTGTGTGGGCCTCTCCCAGACTCGCACAGAAATAGGACTTGCCGCAATTTGTTTACCGCCCAAGATTTCATGCGGGCAAATCGCGGCAGTCTGCATACGATTGCGTTGTCTAATGCAATCCTATGGCAGCGGGCACGGCTGGGAAATCTGTGGGAAATCCCGCTATGGAATATCCGCCCGTGTGCGTTTGGCCTTAATGCAAATTAGTGCCATAAAGCAACAAACTTTGTGAAAACCACAATTTGTGTCTCAACCTTCGGCCAAAACTTTAAAATGAAAACTTCTCCAACTTAAACGCCTGTCAAAATGGGGTGTAATGAGTGATCAAATGATCACAAGTTCAAGTCCCGTCCCCCCCCCCCCCCATGGGAATTCTTTTTTCTTTGTTTTTTTTTTTTTTTTTTTACACTAGGTTTTTATTTTTTAAAGTTTATTTGGTATCCTTGCATCCAATAAAAGTTCAATCTATCAAAGTAACACATAAATCCCCCACAATGAACATCGAGAAAGAAAGCAACACTAGAATTGCGCCCCCCTCCTTTTTTTTTTTTTTTTTTCTTTTTGCCTTTTCGGGTCACCAAAGCAAAAATGTAAGTGATCAAAAAGTCACATGAATTCCAATTTGATACCGGTAGAAACTCGAGGAGGTTCTGGAGAAAGACCCCCTTCTGCCCCCTTCCTTCCCCACACACACAACTATGTGGATGGAAAAAAATAAAGTTATGGTTACAGAAAATTGTTTCTTTTCTTACAGATTTTTTTTTTTTTTTAAGTAGTAGAACAAAAAGTAAAACCTCATAAATGTACTGCAACTAAATAACAACTAGTGATCTACTCCTCCGATCGTTTGCTGAGCTTTGTTAATTGGCTGCAGCCCCCACAGCGTCGCATAAACCAGACTGGAGCGAGCGGCCGAGTGTCGTTGTGGGAGAGTATATCGCTTTCTACTGCATGGGGAGGGAGTTATACTGAGGCTTTCCAACTTGGACAACCGCTTTAAGGGATTAAGGATAATTCAGCATTTTTTCTTCAGTTGTTGAACGCTTCAAATTGTCTTTTAGGCAGGTCAGGACCGAAATGAAGCAGAAGAGTGCAGTCCTGACCTTCACACTCACAGCATCGCCAGTCTCTATAGACTTGGCACCATCCGACAGCAAAGAGGAGGTAAGATTTCTGCTTCATGATAACCGATCACTGGGGGGGGGGGGGGGGGGGGGGGGGGGGGATGTCGCTGCTATCCGCCTTCTCAGGACTGTCAGTCTGTATGGTCCCTGCTTGTTCTTGTGATAGCTAGATCACCCTGTGGGCTCTACTGAATTGGCATATCTCCCCGTGGTACGCCAATATCAAATGTCCCACCACATTCTGTACTGCCGTTGCAGCGATACCGAAGAACTCAAAGGGAAAACTCGGATTGCACATGTGTTATAACTGAGAAAAGTGTGCAAAATTAGAAGAAAGTACCATGGGGGCGGTTTTATCTCCACTGACGAAACACTAGTATTTAAAGTAATCGTCACTAATCTAAGTGATCCCTGAGCGCAAGTACAAGAGGGAGACTTCTGATTCCAGGTCTACTGCTGTTAGCTATATAATACTGACCCTATGTACAAGAATATAACTACTATAATACTGCCCCCTATGTACAAGAATATAACTACTATAATACTGCCCCCTATGTACAAGAATATAACTACTATAATACTGCCCCCTATGTACAAGAATATAACTACTATAATACTGCCCCCTATGTACAAGAATATAACTACTATAATACTGCCCCCTATGTACAAGAATATAACTACTATAATACTGCCTCATATGTACAAGAATATAACTGCTATAATACTGCCCCCTATGTACAAGAATATAACTACTATAATACTGCCCCCTATGTACAAGAATATAACTACTATAATACTGCCCCCTATGTACAAGAATATAACTACTATAATACTGCCCCCTATGTACAAGAATATAACTACTATAATACTGCCCCTATGTACAAGAATATAACTACTATAATTCTGCCTCCTATGTACAAGAATATAACTACTATAATACTGCCTCATATGTACAAGAATATAACTGCTATAATACTGCCCCCTATGTACAAGAATATAACTACTATAATATTGCCCCCTATGTACAAGAATATAACTACTATAATACTGCCCCCTATGTACAAGAATATAACTACTATAATACTGCCCCCTATGTACAAGAATATAACTACTATAATATTGCCCCCTATGTACAAGAATATAACTACTATAATTCTGCCCCCTATGTACAAGAATATAACTACTATAATACTGTCCCCTATGTACAAGAATATAACTACTATAATACTGCTCCTATGTACAAGAATATAACTACTATAATACTGCCCCCTATGTACAAGAATATAACTACTATAATACTGCTCCCTATGTACAAGAATATAACTACTATAATACTGTCCCCTATGTACAAGAATATAACTACTATAATACTGCTCCTATGTACAGGAATATAACTACTATAATACTGCCCCCTATGTACAAGAATATAACTACTATAATACTGCCCCCTATGTACAAGAATATAACTACTATAATACTGCCCCCTATGTACAAGAATATAACTACTATAATACTGCCCCCTATGTACAAGAATATAACTACTATAATACTGCTCCTATGTACAAGAATATAACTACTATAATACTGCCCCCTATGTACAAGAATATAACTACTATAATACTGCCCCCTATGTACAGGAATATAACTACTATAATACTGCCCCCTATGTACAAGAATATAACTACTATAATACTGCCCCCTATGTACAAGAATATAACTACTATAATACTGCCCCCTATGTACAAGAATATAACTACTATAATACTGCCCCCTATGTACAAGAATATAACTACTATAATACTGCCCCCTATGTACAAGAATATAACTACTATAATACTGCCCCCTATGTACAAGAATATAACTACTATAATACTGCCCCCTATGTACAAGAATATAACTACTATAATACTGCCCCCTATGTACAAGAATATAACTACTATAATACTGCCCCCTATGTACAAGAATATAACTACTATAATACTGCCCCCTATGTACAAGAATATAACTACTATAATACTGCCCCCTATGTACAAGAATATAACTACTATAATACTGCCCCCTATGTACAAGAATATAACTACTATAATACTGACCCCTATGTACAAGAATATAACTGCTATAATACTGACCCCTATGTACATGAATATAACTACTATAATACTGCCCCCTATGTACAAGAATATAACTACTATAATACTGCCCCCTATGTACATGAATATAACTACTATAATACTGCCCCCTATGTACAAGAATATAACTACTATAATACTGACCCCTATGTACAAGAATATAACTGCTATAATACTGCCCCCTATGTACATGAATATAACTACTATAATACTGCCCCCTATGTACAAGAATATAACTACTATAATACTGCCCCCTATGTACATGAATATAACTACTATAATACTGCCCCCTATGTACAAGAATATAACTACTATAATACTACCTCCTATGTACAAGAATATAACTACTATAATACTGCCCCTATGTACAAGAATATAACTACTATAATACTGCTCCCTATGGACAAGAATATAACTACTATAATACTGCCTCCTATGTACAAGAATATAACTACTATAATACTGCCCCTATGTACAAGAATATAACTACTATAATACTGCCCCCTATGTACAAGAATATAACTACTATAATACTGCCTCCTATGTACATGAATATAACTACTATAATACTGCCCCTATGTACAAGAATATAACTACTATAATACTGCCTCCTATGTACAAGAATATAACTACTATAATACTGCCTCCTATGTACAAGAATATAACTACTATAATACTGCCTCCTATGTATAAGAATATAACTACTATAATACTGACCCCAATGTACAAGAATATAACTACTATAATACTGCCCCCTATGTACAAGAATATAACTACTATAATACTGCCTCCTATGTACAAGAATATAACTACTATAATACTGCCTCCTATGTACAAGAATATAACTACTATAATACTGCCCCCTATGTATAAGAATATAACTACTATAATACTACCCCCTATGTACAAGAATATAACTACTATAATACTGCTCCTATGTACAAGAATATAACTACTATAATACTGCCTCCTATGTACAAGAATATAACTACTATAATACTGCCTCCTATGTACAAGAATATAACTACTATAATACTGCCTCCTATGTACAAGAATATAACTACTATAATACTGCCTCCTATGTATAAGAATATAACTACTATAATACTGCCCCCTATGTACAAGAATATAACTACTATAATACTGCCCCCTATGTACAAGAATATAACTACTATAATACTGCCCCCCATGTACAAGAATATAACTACTATAATACTGACCCCAATGTACAAGAATATAACTACTATAATACTGCCCCCTATGTACATGAATATAACTACTATAATACTGCCCCTATGTACAAGAATATAACTACTATAATACTGCCTCCTATGTACAAGAATATAACTACTATAATACTGCCTCCTATGTACAAGAATATAACTACTATAATACTGCCTCCTATGTATAAGAATATAACTACTATAATACTGCCCCCTATGTACAAGAATATAACTACTATAATACTGCCCCCTATGTACAAGAATATAACTACTATAATACTGCCCCCCATGTACAAGAATATAACTACTATAATACTGCCCCCTATGTACAAGAATATAACTACTATAATACTGCCCCTATGTACAAGAATATAACTACTGTAATACTGCCCCCTATGTACAAGAATATAACTACTATAATACTGCCCCCTATGTACAAGAATATAACTACTATAATACTGCCTCCTATATACAAGAATATAACTACTATAATACTGCTACTATGTACAAGAATATAACTACTATAATACTGCTCCCTATGTACAAGAATATAACTACTGTAATACTGCCTCCTATGTACAAGAATATAACTAGTATAATACTGCCCCCTATGTACAAGAATATAACTACTATAATACTGCTCCCTATGTACAAGAATATAACTACTGTAATACTGCCTCCTATGTACAAGAATATAACTAGTATAATACTGCCCCCTATGTACAAGAATATAACTACTATAATACTGCCCCCTATGTATACCTAAGGCTGCACAGCTTACCTGTTTGTAAAATTTCTTTTCTTCCTGCCTCCTCCTCGCCTGTTCCCTGGTTGCAGCCCATGAAGCTCGCCGTCGTCTGCCGGGATGGACAGATGCACGTATTTGAACATGTTTTGAATGGGTAGGTTACATATTTGGTCTCGTAGTTGTTAACCGTTTCCTGCTCTGGTCTATATGCCGGTAATCTGTCGTCCTCTGATGAGGAAGCTTACGAGAGCCCGGAGTCGTCCTGCCAGCCTGATGAATGCCACCTTGTGAGCTTTCTGTGCCTCTTGTTGGCATTGGGCTGCTCTTGTCTATGAAGCTGTGCCATCCTGTCCTTTCTGTTACCCAACCTAAAATATGTGTTCATTCTGTGTGCTGCTGGTGGCGTTCTGCCCGCTCGCCCTTTTGTGCCCGGTCATAGTGCTTTCACCCCGGCTTTTCTTGGCAGCTGCTGTGATGATACCCAAATATGTGGTTTCAACTAGCTGAGTTGTATGTGATGACGACCTTTCCTTGGCTGTGTCTGAGCTCTGCCGGCGACCCCTCTGTATGCGATTGACCCAGCGAAGGCTAATCTAAACTTCTCAAATACTAGGGAAGTTGGGTGCCCGCCTATGGGGACACTTGCAGCCCTCTGGGGCTCCGCTTAGCGATGCATCTGTGACTCCCTGTAACCCGCTGTCTGGTTTATTCTCCTTTTTCCCTCCTAGGAGCCATAAGAAGCCTCTCGCTCCCACCTGCACAGTACAGATAGCAACGTCGGGCGGCGATGGGGATTCCACGCCCAAACCGGTCTCTATCCTCTCTGCCGGATTTTGCCCCGACAAGCAGTCCATGGTGCTCTATTATGGCAGCTCCATGCAGCCGCTCTTTGAGAAACTGGTACGTCATGCGGAGGCTTAAAGTGATGCCGTTCTCTGGGTCCTACATGTATCTACATCTGTTCCAGCAGTCCGCGCTGGCCAAGGCTTGGGGCTCGTGCGCAAAAAAAAAAAAAATGCAAGAGGACCTCATTGATTTGTGTTGCCTCCATGCAGGAGTATGCATCTATCACACACATTTACACAATCCCATAGACTTTAATTGGAGGTTTCAGTCTGAAATACGGACCATAATGGGACGTGCAACTTTTTTTAATGCACTTAAACGTGTGTGAAAAACACTCTAATACCCCGATGCAGGTCAGTGGGGGCTGATGGGTACGTGGAAATAAATGCACTTGCAATATGGATCTGGATGTGAATGAAGCTTTAAAGAAACAGCCACCAGCTTCACTACATTAAAGGGGTTGTCCCGCGCCGAAACGGTTTTTTTTTGTTTTCCAACTCCCCCCCCCCCCCCCCCCCCCCGCGTTCGGCGCGAGACAACCCCGATGCAGGGGTTAAAAAAGAACACCGGAGAGTGCTTACCTGAATCCCCGCGCTCCGGTGACTTCTTACTTACCTGCTGAAGATGGCCGCCGGGATCCTCTCCCTCGGTGGACCGCAGGGCTTCTGTGCGGTCCATTGCCGATTCCAGCCTCCTGATTGGCTGGAATCGGCACGTGACGGGGCGGAGCTACACGGAGCCGGCATCCTGCACGAGCGGCCCCATTGAGAAAAGAAGACCCGGACTGCGCAAGCGCGGCTAATTTGGCCATTAGACGCCGAAAATTAGTCGGCTCCATGGAAACGAGGACGCTAGCAATGGAGCAGGTAAGTGAAAAACTTCTTATAACTTCTGTATGGCTCATAATTAATGCACAATGTACATTACAAAGTGCATTAATATGGCCATACAGAAGTGTATAGACCCACTTGCTGCCGCGGGACAACCCCTTTAACATAGTTTCCATAGGAGTCAATGGGAGTTGCGCAAACAGTGCAGCAAAGTGGGTTACGCTATTTTGTAACTCGGGGTTGGGGAATCTGTAGCTCACTTTGCAGAACTCCCATTGACTTCTATGGGGGTTTTGGAAACCGGGTACCGATTCCCATTCTGCAATGCTGGAGCTACGGTGTGTCCCAGGGGTGGCAGCCGCATCTGCTGTACTTTCATGGCCTCTCCTGCGGATATACTGTGGAGGTCAGAGACTGAAATGCCCGCGTGCTGGGGATGGATAGAATGTGCGCTGGCTCCGGTAGTGAAGTGCGGGGATCCGGGTGATCGGCACCAACTAACTTTCCTTTGTTTCAATGTGAAGGTCCTGAAGACAGACGAGCCTCACATGTGTTTAATCCGAGATGTCAAGAAGACGCTGACACTCAGGAAGGAAATGACTGTGACTAAGGTGAGTTCCACCGCCCCCCCCCCCCCCCCTTTCCCTTCCCCCGCCCGCATCAGACGCTCGGAAATGGAAGATTTAAACATTTTAGTATTAAATACATTTACCCCCTTCCATGGGTTAGACGATGAATGTCTGATCTCTGGGACCTCCGGTGATCCCAAAACTGAATGCCCCAAGGGATTGGAAGCGGAATTGGCCACCCGGGACCACTGCTGATCAGTTTGCTGGGCTGGTGTGCACATACAATGAGCTGACTTCTGCAGGAAGCAGACAGCTCCGATCTCACTGCAGAGCCCAGGCGTTGCATTGCAGACCAAGTTCCTATTCACTTCAGTGGGAGCTCAGCCTGCAGTACAAAGCTTGGCCACTGCAGGGAGAATGGAGCTGTATGCTTCCTGCAGAAATGGGCTAAATGCACAAGCACACAGGCAAAGCGAACAGCTGGTTGGCGGGGGTCCTGTCGGTCTACTATTGATGATCTATCCTGCTGATAGGCCGTGACTAGTTTACAACTAGACAGTCCCTTTAATACAAAGCTGCTAGGTGTATATTTGCTAGGACCCTCCTGCAGTGCCGCTCAGTGCAGAATTGCTGGCGGTGATGACATGAAGAGAACGGTTTCGCATCATACCTGAAATGCAGTGATGTGTCATCTCTTGGCTGTCTGAGCCGACAACCTGCACAAGTCTTTAATGAACGTCAATTTGGTGGCGGAGGCTTTGTAATAACTCCTCCCCACTCATTTTGGCCTTTTTGTGCTACCTGTAGTCCAACTTGTGCATTGGGCAGGGCCGCGAGAGCAGCGGCAGGCGGGCTTGTGGCCGCGAGAGCAGCGGCAGGCGGGCTTGTGGCCGCGAGAGCAGCGGCAGGCGGGCTTGTGGCCGCGAGAGCAGCGGCAGGCGGGCTTGTGGCCGCGAGAGCAGCGGCAGGCGGGCTTGTGGCCGCGAGAGCAGCGGCAGGCGGGCTTGTGGCCGCGAGAGCAGCGGCAGGCGGGCTTGTGGCCGCGAGAGCAGCGGCAGGCGGGCTTGTGGCCGCGAGAGCAGCGGCAGGCGGGCTTCTGGCGACTTTAATTGTAAATGAAAGCGAAAGTTCATAAAACTCCCGTTTTTGCACCTTTAGACGCTGCTGGGGGCGCGACCAGTAATGTCTATAGGAGCATCCGGACGCTAAAACCTCTGATTCCTTAACAGGTGAAAACGCCAGTTGTGAAGGCAGCGGACACCAAGGTTCTCATGCCCGGGATCCCAGGTCACAGCGCCACCGTGACGGCCATGACTGTAAATTCTGAGACGCAGGAAGGGAAGCGGAAACCGGGCGACCAGGAGGTGAGTGCGCTTTAGAAGTCGTCCGTCTCTATGTGCACTCGCTGTTCTACTGGTGGAGTCATACCCACCCACCACCTTAATCCCCATCTTGTTTCCTGCAGGACACCATTGAGGACAGACTCGGTGCCATGGACATCGCTCTTCCTAAACCCCCCACTAAAACCATCCTCCCCAGGGCGGATCACTTCTCGGTTCTTCTCCTCCAGGGCCTGGAGAGCTGCGACTCCAACATCTTAAATGTAAGGCCGGGTCTGAGCGCGGTCATGTGACTCCACGCCTGTTTTATATGGCGCTTTATACCTCTCGCTCTTTACCTTTACAGAAAGTATTCCTAATAAATAATGAGACTGAGATCAAGAGGACGGTGGCCAAGCTGCCGGTGCACTGCGTCGTGCCGCTGGTGAACGAGGTGAGGACCGCGGGGGGTTGTTTTACTACTTTTTTGCACACACAATTTAAAGGGATTTTCCAGTGAAATCCTATTAGGATGGGTCATCAGTAGTTGATCGATCGGGGTCCACCGCTCAGGACCCCCGCTGATCAGCTAAGCGGGCGCATGCTGTCAGCGCCGCAAATACACAGAGGTCGGAGTTGAAGCCTCAACCCGGCCAGTACAGGGAAGATAGGTCATCAATAGTATTTCACTGGATGACCCCTTTAAATCTGCATCGGCGCATTTTAAGACCAAGAATATTGTTCCGGCAGCGGAGCTCTGGGGGCTCCTTCTTTGCGGGAAGAGTTGTAGTTTTTATTGCTACCAGTTTGAGGTACGGGCGCCTTTTTTTTTTTTTTTTGGATGCTTTTTTTTATTTTTTATATTTTTTTTTTTTAGAGGTGAACAAAAGAAAAATGGCGCTGCTGGCGTTTGTTTTTAAAATTATTCCTATGGCATTTGCCATAAATAACAAAAAAAATAGTTGTTTTCGTAAAGACCCAGACAACACAATATGCAAATTTTTTTTTTTTTTTTTTTTTAAGTACCTCAGGGACACTTTGGCATGCAGTTGTTTAATCGCTAGGCTAGTACATTGCGTTACTTAGTGCATTCTACTAAGCCAATGATGGCAGCCATTACTCTGCTGGAGGCGGGGCCTAATAGGCAAAGTTACACGGCAGATATGAAGGCCTTTGTCAGGGCTCCGCCTGCCACGGGAATCCATTGATACCTTGCAATTACACTGTGGGGTGCCGATGGGCGACAGAACCCCTCCCCCTGTCATCTACTTACATGATGCGGTTATTGATTGTGGCATGTAAGGGGTTACACTGCCAGTTCTTGGAGATGCGGGTGAAGGCCTTGCAGAAGTTGTCGTGTCTAAACGGAAAGCTTTCCCTTCTCATCTCACAAATGAAGCGAGGAGGCTCGTACATACGTGTTCTTGGACGTACATGTGTGCCTTATGGCGTCGGGGTTGGTATGGAGCCGGATCAGTCGGTTGGGAGTTATTAGCGGTGATGACATGAAGAGAACGGTTTCGCATCTTGCCTGAAATGCAGTGATGTGTCATCTCTTGGCTGTCTGAGCTTACGGGGTTAAAGGGGTGTTACAGAATAAGTAAAACATGGCTGCTTTCTTTCAGCGGTAGCACCCCTCTGGTCCACAGGTTGTCTACAGTATTGCAGTTGATACAATCTCACAGACAGCCATTCCGCGGTTTCTGGAAGAAAGCAGCCATGTTTTTCTAATGATTTACAACCCCTTGAGCGGCACGCAGTTGGCCACTCTACAGCTTGAACTGGCTGATAACAGAGAGCAATAGACTGTATTCAGCTGCCCAGTTAGTCTGCTGTAACATGTTCTGCCTGTAGTACATTGGATATCGCTATTGACGTGCAACATTGTAACAGTCCTACAAAGTGCAGTTTTCTTGCGTTGCTCATGCCACCAACTCAAACAGCGTTATGGTCACGAAGGGGTAAAAACTAAGGATGAGCGAGTATACTCGCTAAGGCACTCTAGTCGTCCGAGTAATGTGCCTTAGACGAGTATCTCCCCGCTCGTCCTTAAAGATTCGGGTGCCGCCACGGATCGGGGAGAGCAGGGAGGAACGGAGGGGAGATCTCTCTCTCCTGCCCGCTCTCCCCTGCTCCCCGCCGCGAGTCACCTGTCAGCCGCAGCGGTCCTCGAATCTTTATGGACGAGCAGGGAGATACTCATCTAAGGCACATTACTCGGATGAGTAGTGCCTTAGCGAGTATACTCGCTCATCCTTAGTAAAAACCCTTCTGCCTGCAGCCACCACTAGAGGGAGCTCTTGCATTCTGCAGAGTACTTCATGCAGGACGCTCCTTGCAGACTGCGCTGTTCCATGTCAGTGCCTTACAGTGATGCTCTGGCGGCACGTTGTGGGCGCGGGGAGGTTTGGCATTAGATATTTTTCTAACCCTACTTGTTTTTTAATTTTTCAGATAACGAAAAGGTTACAAGGACATCCTAACGGGTGAGAACACTGGGACCGACACGCAGTAACGCTAAGTCATGTGACATCCCCCAAGATCAGCACGCGCCTTGCCTGAAGTGCTCTGTGCTCCTGGGACGCTGCTCCTTCCACTAGTAGGGGGGCGCTGTACTCTGATGGCCCCGGGTGATGTGCGCCAAGTTCATTGTTTGCCCCGCAGTCCGTGCGTTCAGGCTGAAGTCTATGGCCGCTACAGGCGGGTGTAAATGTTAGCTATAATTTACACCACTTTTTGGCCGCGCCCCTCTCCCCTTAGCACCGCCTAGTCTTGTGCGGGACACACAAAAAAAACAAAAGGGACTTGCGCAATATTTTTTGTAAACTATTACTGACCTGTCCTCGGGGGAGGGGGGACCGGCCGCTCTAGGATCCATGCCGGTTTACTTATGAAGGGGACATCGGGCTCGAGAGCTGCTGTCACTTCAGGCCATACCGAGCGCAGCGCCAGACATTGTATAGCTGTGGAGCCTGGCATTGCAGCTCAGTCCCTTCCACTTGAATGGGACTGAGCTGTTCTTGGATCATGTGACCAATGCATGTGATGCGGCTTCTTCAGCTGATTGAAAAAGATCCGGCGTGGCAGATCCCCTCTGATCGGGGATTGATTACCCATCCTGTGGATTCATCCTCAATAGTTTAAACCCTTTCAATGCCAGAATCTTAGCGTCTTGGGCTTGTTGAATCTCCTCTGCGCTGCGACGTCTGGCCGACCGGATCCTTTGTAATCGTTTGTTTTCTGCCTGCAGTGCGATGTTCATGGTGCGCTGGGTGAAGGCGGCGCTGGTGCATCACGCGCCCTACCTGTCTGCTGTAAGTATCGCCGCTCGCCATTGTTAGAGTCCTTTTACTTGAGTCTCCTCTTGATGGTCCGATCATCTTGGCCAATGATCTTGAAGTCTCCGGTTTGTCTTTGCAGCTCCCGGATTTGGGCGATCAGTTGGGCTCCCTCTATCAGTTCTTGGAGATGCGGGTGAAGGCCATGCAGAAGTTGTCCCGTCTAAACGGAAAGCTTTACCTTCTCATCACACAGGTGAGACGAGGAGGCTCGTACATACGTGTTGTTGGACGTACATGTGTGCCTTATGGCGTCGGGGTTGGTATGGAGCCGGATCAGTCGGTTGGGAGTCATTAGCGGTGATGACATGAAGAGAACGGTTTCGCATCTTGCCTGAAATGCAGTGATGTGTCATCTCTTGGCTGTCTGAGCTTACGGGGTTAAAGGGGTGTTTCAGAATAAGTAAAACATGGCTGCTTTCTTTCAGCGGTAGCACCCCTCTGGTCCACAGGTTGTCTGCGGTATTGCAGTTGATACAATCTCACAGACAGCCATTCTGCGGTTTCTGGAAGAAAGCAGCCATGTTTTTCTAATGAATTACAACCCCTTGAGCGGCACGCAGTTGGCCCCTCTACAGCTTGAACTGGCTGATAACAGAGAGCAATAGACTGTATTCAGCTGCACAGAGTAGTCGGCATGTAGTTAGATATCACTATTGGGGTGCAGACGTTGTAACGCTCCTACAAAGTGCAGTTTTCTTACGTTGCTGTTTTTCTCCCCACCAGATAGGAGCTTTTCAGATGGCGCAGCGGACCTCGATGCAGAGCAGCAAGCAGGCGAAGCTGGTGTACGAAGAAGGTAGGAGCCGCGGCGTCGGCGCAGGACCAACACAAAGCGCATCACGTTTGTCTGCTGTTAGATATAGCAGGACTTGGTCACAATGTGTTATTCGGGGGGGGGGGGGGGGGGGTCAGAATCTACAGCCCAAACTCCAGACTGATACATTGTAACAAATATCAGGATGATGTGTTTACATCAGAGACCGGATATACAACTGTAACAAACCCTCAGCTGTGAGAAGGATGGAGTCTGGACAGGTTTGCAGTATCTGGCTGTTACTATGGATGTTTGATTTCTGTGTCATGAAGCGGAGATCGCGACAACGAAGCATTGAAACCAAAAGCCAATTAACTAGAAATGAGCGAGTATATTCACTAAGGCACATTCCTCGAGCGAGTAGTGCCTTAGCCGAGTATCCCCCCGCTTGTCTCTAAAGGTTCGGGGAGTGGGGAGGAACGGAGATCCCCCCCCCCCCCCCCCCACCTGGGTCACTAAGGGGTTAAAAAGTGCGGAACTTTAATTCTTCAGCTATGGTGGAAGAGATTCTGGGCGAGGTTTATGGTGGTTTGTGGGGTCTTAAAGGGTCTGCGGTGTAGAATTTCTGAGTGTTGGCGATTTCATTTCTGCTTTTCGATCTTCAGTTGTTAGCGGCTGGCATTAAGTGAACGGCTTGTATCTTGCAGAATCTTCCGAGGATGAAGAACCCAACAAGGAACACAACGCGTCTGATGTAAGTACAAGTCATTCTAGTCTCCTTAAAGGGGTTGGGCCGATGTAAAACTTATCCCCAGCCCACAGGATAGAGGATTGGTGTCTGATCTGTGGTGGTCTAACCGCTGGGACCCCCACTGATCATGAGAACGGGAGTCCTGTGTCTCTGTGAGTAGTGCAGCATGTGGGCTGTGATGCATTCATCTCTGGGACTGGCTGGGATAGCGGGGAGGTGCACTGTGCTGGATCAGTCAATCCCATGGAAACGGAGCTGCAACATGCATGCTCGGCCACTTCTGCATCCACGTGGGACCCCCTTCTGATTAGGGAGCGTCCCAACAGTCAGACAAGATACTTCATATCCTCTGGGTAGGCCACAAGCTTTACACCCCCATTCAGACGTTTACGACGAGCTTTGTTCGTTCTGCAGGAAAGTGACTTGAAAGTTTGACAAATCGAGCCTGTTCTACTTTCAACAGCTGTAGCTCCGGCTCTATCACAGCTGCAGACACGCTTTTGGTGGCATTTTAAAGCTTGTGTTCTGTCTTTTAACTCTGTGTGGTACCAGGCTTGTTCATTGCAGTCCTGCACCTTGAAACTGGTACTACAAAAGGGTTAAAATGCCACAAAAAGCATGTTGATATCCCTTACAGATATCCCTTAATATATGATTATTTTAATGAGTCGGCTGCCCGTCGCTCTCCTATAACATCACCAACAATGGAGGCCACGCTACTAGGTGCCCTCTTTGTCGAACCGAAAGGGGCAGGTCTAACTCTGCGTGTTTCGATAAACTTTAAATCGTAGGATTACCCCGTTAAACTAATTGAAAATGTTTTGTGCAGAAACTTATCACCACTAGGTGGCGGTGTTGAGATATGGTGCCGTTTGTTGCCACAATCTGTATGAATGCAGTTCTCCATTTTGACCGCTGGGTGGCGCTGTTCTCCACCATTTGTAGTTTTTGACATAAAAAGGTTCCAATTTCTGACATTGCCTTTTTTCCCCCTCTTTTTCAGGATAACTGGGAAGAGGAAGACGAGGAAGCAGAGGAGAAGGAGGAGGAAGAGGAGGAATCTGAAAAAGAGGAAGAATCTGAAGGCTCCAATGAGGATTCGGAGGAAGAGATGGATGTGGATAAAGTTAATTCGGACGTTGATCCTGGAAATGAAAGTGAAGAAGAATAACGACTTGTCCCACGTGGTGGGCGGCTGTTCTGAGGTGCCCGTCCGTCACTGTGCAGACTGTGTACACAGCTGTGTAGAGAAAATGGCGGCAGCAGCGCTGGGACCTCGCGCGAATGTTCCTATAACCGTTTCTGCCTTTCTGAGAGCCCCACTCGCCCTCCGTGTTCTCCGGGTTTCTCGCCAACTAATCACACAACGTCCGCAGATTTATGTTCTGGAAAGAAAAAAAAAAATTGCCACTTTCCATAGTTTTTGGTATATATTTTTTGCCCCTCCCCCACTTTGGGGTTTTATAAAAACAGACAGGAGAAATGTATCTTCGGTGGCAGCGGGAGGTTTTTATAGTTTTCACTGTTTAATTTTTGACATGAACCACTCAGCGTGAAAAACAAAAACTTCAAAAACATTTCATCATTGCAGCCGCACTGACTGTTCGCAGACTAATATCAATAAAACGGTGGCTTTCTCGGCTCGACCCGCTTTTCATATGTTTTTGGCTCGGTTGCCGATCAGCATACAGCCGGGGCTGCGGCCGCGGTAACAATGTGATCTTCTCGCTATCGAAATATTTAATTTTTTTTATTTTTTTTACCGGTTCTGGACAGATTTCCGCAGTTGTTTTTTTGTTACTTTTTAATAAAGTGATAAAACTGCAAAAAATTACTCACATATATTTTTCCCGTTTTTCGCCCAGAATGCGGTGCGCTCAGTAACCTCCGGTATAATGTACAGTATATTTGTCTATAAATGAAGATGTTAATCGCCGGTTCTATCGCCACCTTTGTAAAGTGAATAAAAAAAAATATAGTTCTCCTTTACCGCCCGGGTACTCTGCCATTTTTTGTTATCGCACGCCGCGTTTGTAATCCTCCTGGTGGCTTGGGCGCGGCAGTGGAGGAGGTTGCAGATCTTCAAGGCGATAAAGCAAAGAAAGTGCAATCAGTAGGTAATGAAAAGATCTGCAAACTTTTAATATACTTTGTGTTAAAACTCCTAAACTGTTTTCAAGATCTCTGCTTGCAGTCAGTGAATGGAATCTTTCACGCTTTACAGCCGGAAACTTAACAACCCATCCTGACCTTATACTTCTCGGTTTTGGATTTGCTATCGTTGTATCTAGACAATTCAATGGCTTAAGGGGTCTTCCAAGGAGGAGGATTCCTTACCTGGACTTGCAATGTCAGAACCTCCGCTTGTAGTCTCTTGGTCACATGGTATGGGTTCTCTCTCTGCTCGTCATGTCATTGCGGGGGGCCATCTATCACAGCCGCGTCTAGGAGTCATGTGGGTCTCGCCCGCTCTGAATCACCTGTTGTATGTTTCTGGTGTAATTTCACATCTGTTACTGGTGTAAATTATGCATAAATTTGTCAAGCCCCTCCCACTTCTAGAAAAAGTTGTGGAACTAGTTCAAAGTTGCAAAAATGTGAAACTGTTTTTTGTTTTTTTTTTTATATATTTCAGAAAAGGGCATAAAATAGTTAATGTGCCCCATGGTCCTTTCATGAATTTGGCATAACAATCGCCGCTAGACATACATGTTGATTAGCACTTATTTATTTTTTTACACACTGGCAAAGGATCTGCTTAAATGGGATGGGGGGGGGGGGGGTGGACACAATCATCCTGTGTAAGACACCATTATTGGATCTGTGATCTACAATCTGGTTCTCCAAACATTGGGAAAGTAAGCCCCCCTCCCTCCCTGCCGGCGCCACGCTCATGACGTACATTTCTTGTAAATTAAGTTTAATCGCTATAGAAAGTTGTTGAACTTTTTGCTTCACTTTGGGGCAGATTTATTAATACGGTCTAAAGTTGGGACAGCATGAAGCTAGACGGGGCCGGGAGGAGGTGCGCCAGGCTTATCGCGGGGGCTCATACTGAGATACTTAGCATCTTGACGGAATGTTGCACATTTCTCTTGGTTTTACTTAAGTCTGGTATTTTGCATCATAATTGTGGCGCGCTCCTTTCATTTGGGGCAACTGAGGGATCCACTTTCTAGGCACTAAAAAAAACTAACAAGTATCTAAAACTTATAACAAATCTGGAGTTCGCTTTTTGCATAATTGGAGCCAGAATACTGTTGCATTCGGCTGAGGCTGCTGCTATCTGCGTCCGTCTCCAGGACTTGCATGCTGGACAGGATAACAGAAGCGAAAGGAATGCCCCTGGTCCTGTCATAGAACCTGTGGCTGGGGGATTCAGTTTTTCTGCACTAGCAGCTGCGTTGCCTGCCCGCCAGCCAGAGACTGAGCACCATCGTTACACCTCTGTGTCTGTCGGAACGATTTCCACTGTGACAACCCTTCAGATATTTGTAGACGGCTATTAAGTCTCCTCTCAGCCTTCCCTTCTGCAAGCTAAACATTCCCAGATCCTTTAACCGTTCCTCATAGGACATGATTTGCAGACCGCTCATCATCTTGGTAACTCTTCTCTGAGCTTGCTCCAGTTTGTCTTTTTTAAAGTGGGGTGCCCAGAACTGGACCCAGTATTCCAGATAAGGTCTGACTAAGGAAGAGTAGAGGGGGATAATGACCTCACGTGATCTAGACTCTATGCTTCTCTTATACATCCCAGAATTGTGTTTGCCTTTTTGGCTGCTGCATCACATTGTTGACTCATGCTCAGTCTGTGATCTATTAGTATACCCAAGTCTTTTTCACATGTGCTGCTTAGCTCAATTCCTCCCATTCTGTATATGCTTTCTTCATTTTTCTTGCCCAGATGTAGGACTTTGCATTTCTCCTTGTTAAATACCATTCTGTTAGTCACCGCCCAATGTTCAAGCTTTTCTATATCTTTTTGAATCCTCTCTCTTCCCTAGGGTTAGCTATCCCTCCTAGCTTTGTGTTGTCAACAAACCTGATCAGTTTCCTCTCAATTCCCTCCTCCAGATCATCTATAAAAATGTCGACCAACACTGGGCCTAGGACAGAGTCTTGATATACAAGCCAAGATATACTATATCCACCGTATTTCCCTGCTCAACCCAGTCAGCAATACTATCATAGAAGGAAATTAGATTCGTCTGACATGACTTGTTTGTTACAAACCCATGCTGGCTCTGGTTAAAGGAGATGTCCCGCGCCGAAACGGGTTTTTTTTTTTTTAAACCCCCCCCCCCCGTTCGGCGCGAGACAACCCCGATGCAGGGGTTAAAAAAACCACCCGCACAGCGCTTACCTGAATCCCGGCGGTCCGGTGACTTCAATACTTACCGCTGAAGATGGCCGCCGGGATCCTCTATCTTCGTGGACCGCAGCTCTTCTGTGCGGTCCACTGCCGATTCCAGCCTCCTGATTGGCTGGAATCGGCACGTGACGGGGCGGAGCTACACGGAGCCCCATAGAGAACAGCAGAAGACCCGGACTGCGCAAGCGCGGCTAATTTGGCCATCGGAGGCCAAAAATTAGTCGGCACCATGGAGACCAGGACGCTAGCAACGGAGCAGGTAAGTAAAAAACTTTTTATAACTTCTGTATGGCTCATAATTAATGCACAATGTATATTACAAAGTGCATTATTATGGCCATACAGAAGTGTATAACCCCACTTGCTGCCTCGGGACATCTCCTTTAATTACTCCATTCTCATCCAAGTACTTGCATACATGCTGTTTAATAATTTGATCAAAGATCTTTCCCGGTATAGAAGTCAGGCTCACAGGCCTGTAGTTTCCTGGGTCCACTTTCTTCCCTCTTTTGAAAGACATGGTTCTCAGAGCACAGCTACCAACACAGGGAAGCACAAGAAAATGGTGCCTGTGCCGTCATATAACTCCTTGAAGGGTGTTTTCAGGTGGTTCGTTACTTCTGACATTTCAATTGTTTGCAGTAGTCTTTGCACGAATGAAATATACAATACATAACGCACACAATAACCGTGCAGAAACAAACGCATGCGCAGGATAACACAATTCAATATGCAGTTAAAACACTGCAAATTTTACGCTGCTTATTACGATAGGATCAGGCGGGGTTCACATGACTGTGGCCACATGGGAAATAGCCTCAGTTGTGGATTTGATGGTGATTCTCCAGCAGCGGATCTGTGGCAAAGATCTATATGCCTAATAACGCTACATTCACTCGGCGGAATCTGCGGCCCCACTTTACACGTGGATTAAGTCTGTAATATCACAGCAGCGATCCGCCGTGGATTTCGCCCGGTCAATGTGCAGTATGGAGATTGAGAATTCCTCTAGGTTTCTGCAGAGAATAACGTCAAGAAACACGTTGGACTTTTGCACACTGGTTTTCCTGCTGATGGGACTAAATCCGTCTGTGGATCCACTGCAAGAATTGTGGCAGGACAGCCGTGGACGTATACCGCAGTATACAGGCGTGATAGGAGTGGAAAACTCTGCCGTATGAACATGGATTAAGGCTACATTGTTGCCATTTTTAGAGACTTGACATAAAATTTGGTACAATTCACTGAGTTTCCTCCCCTCATTGACATACTATGGATTTAAAATCTACACCCCAGGTCCCTTGACACTGCTCATTTTTCCCGCAGACCGGGGGGATGCAGCCAGCTGTATGTCTACCATATGCCGTGTTTGATGGGTCCATATTATTAAACAATGCCAGTGGATATATATTTTTCTGACACTGGTAAGCTCCGTTCTGGCGCTGTATCTATGCAGCAAGCTTAGTTCTGTTACCCTATCCATGTTGTAAGCTTGTTTCTGTTACCATATTTATATAGCAATCTGTTACCGCCAGCGCTCAGTCTCTGGCAGTAGTTTCGTTCCTTCTACCCAATGCAAACCCATACAGAGCGTGCAAGTATGCGGAGAAAGTGGGAGCGATAGCGATGTCTAACAAGTATTTGCACAACAGATACCTAAGGTAAACGGACAACCGCTAAGTTGACTCACCAATAGGGGGCATGAATTCTAAATACGTCCCTGACCTGTGAAACTCTGCTTGATACCATGCGCAGGAAAGTGCGCTGTCCCTGCGGATGCGAGGAATTTGTGACAAAAATGCCCCCCATCTCTTCAGGGAAGTAGTGATTTTCTGGCAAGTTTTTCCCATTGTTTTCAAACATCGCACTCACGGCCCCATTGAAAACAAAGAGCGAGGGCCTCCGAGGGCGCAGCCAAAGATGGGACATGCCAGGATTGTTTCCTGCACTGTGATGCAAGTAAAAATCATTCCCGTAAATGACCCCATTCAAAGAATGGAATTTATATTTGTATGAGATTTGTGCCTTTTGCAGAATTAAGTTTTTTTTTTTTCCCCCCCGCAGGCCTTAATTGTGAAATTACGTCTCCTTTTATATAAGAAATGTGCAACAGTAACGCTAGACGTCTTTAATTCCACAGTAGGACGTTTTTATTTACACACACGATATTTCGGGGTGTTTAGTAGAAGTCGCTCCTCGTCTCCGACAATTTGAGTGTTCTCGGATAGTTCTAAGCGGTCCCCCCAGTCATCTTCTATGTCTTCCGCACTCTTCCTTTCCGCTGTTCTGTTTCCTGACTGGCATGTTAATATCGGCTATTTACGGACCATTGCTGCAGCTCTAAATACTAGTTAATTACCATTCCCATCCACCGCAGCGTCCCAACAAAGAGCCTGCCAGCAGCGCCCTATGGCAGCCATTCAGGCTCTAGAATCTGGTGGGGAAATGGTTAATACTCAGCTCATTCTTCATACTGTGCTGCTGCCAGCTGAGGGGGGCCGTGAGATGATTTACAGCCATGGGAACGGTTGTCAAGGCCACCCATTATATAACAGACCCCCCGATGCCGGATGGTCACACCATTGCAGTGCTTAAAACACATAAAGAATAGAGGTGCACTTCAGACATTTTGGTGGACATCAGGCCTGGACGTGGTCAAGTGGAGAAGTCTAATAGATCCAAGGGTGGTGTGAGACCCCATAGCAGCTTCAAGAGGATGCCATATAATGCTGGAGATCAGGTCAGTAAAGAACCACAGGAGTTAGACCGTTCTTATGTATTTGTAAAAGAGACTCCCATTTACTGCTACATTCAAACTGAGTGCTACTTTAGAGATCGTAACACCCTATGTGGGTGCTTTCACGCATGAAGGGTGTGTTCAGTGTTTTTTTGTTTTTTTTTAAGTGGTTCATGAAGCCCAAACCAGGTGAGAATCTAATAAAAGTTGAGAAAGGATAAAGGACTGCTACAACTTCTATCCGGATGCATTCCTGGTTTTGCTTTCAAAAACTGCATGTGTGAAAGTAACTTATTAGAAAGTCTTGTATCCTCAAAAATGACAGGTTTTAGATGAAAATACATGGCAATAAGCCATAAAGATCAGTTAGTACTTTTTGGACAAAAATAGAATAAAACTATATAGAAGAATATAACTGCTATAATACTGCCTCCCATGTACAAGAATATAACTACTATAATACTGCCCCCTATGTACAAGAATATAACTACTATAATACTGCCCCCTATGTACAAGAATATAACTAATATAATACTGCTCCCATGTACAAGAATATAACTACTATAATACTGCCCCCTATGTACAAGAATATAACTACTATAATACTGCCTCCTATGTACAAGAATATAACTACTATAATACTGCCCCCTATGTACAAGAATATAACTACTATAATACTGCCCCCTATGTACAAGAATATAACTACTATAATACTGCCCCCTATGTACAAGAATATAACTACTATAATACTGCCCCTATATATAAGAATATAACTACTATAATACTGCTCCTATGTACAAGAATATAACTACTATAATACTGCCCCCTATGTACAAGAATATAACTACTATAATACTGCCCCCTATGTACAAAAATATAACTACTATAATACTGCCCCCTATGTACATGAATATAACTACTATAATACTGTCCTCTATGTACAAGAATATAACTACTTTAATACTGCCCCTATGTACAAGAATATAACTACTATAATACTGCCCCCTACGTACAAGAATATAACTACTATAATACTGCTCCTATGTACAATAATATAACTACTATAATACTGCTCCTATGTACAAGAATATAACTACTATAATACTGCCCCCTATGTACAAGAATATAACTACTATAATACTGCCCCCTATATACAAGAATATACCTACTATAATACTACCTCCTATGTACAAGAATATAGCTACTATAATACTGCTCCTATGTACAAGAATATAACTACTATAATACTGCCTCTATGTACAAGAATATAACTACTATAATACTGCCCCCTATGTACATGAATATAACTACTATAATACTGCCTCTATGTACAAGAATATAACTACTATAATACTGCCCCCTATGTACAAGAATATAACTACTTTAATACTGCCCCTATGTACAAGAATATAACTACTATAATACTGCCCCCTACGTACAAGAATATAACTACTATAATACTGCTCCTATGTACAATAATATAACTACTATAATACTGCTCCTATGTACAAGAATATAACTACTATAATACTGCCCCCTATGTACAAGAATATAACTACTATAATACTGCCCCCTAGGTACAAGAATATAACTACTATAATACTGCCTCTATGTACAAGAATATAACTACTATAATACTGCCCCCTATGTACATGAATATAACTACTATAATACTGTCCTCTATGTACAAGAATATAACTACTATAATACTGCTCCTATGTACAAGAATATAACTACTATAATACTGCCCCCTATGTACAAGAATATAACTACTATAATACTGCCCCCTATGTACAATAATATAACTACTATAATACTGCTCCTATGTACAAGAATATAACTACTATAATACTGCCCCCTATGTACAAGAATATAACTACTATAATACTGCCCCCTATGTACAAGAATATAACTACTATAATACTGCCCCCTATGTACAAGAATATAACTACTATAATACTGCCCCCTATGTACAAGAATATAACTACTATAATACTGCCTCTATGTACAAGAATATAACTACTATAATACTGCCCCCTATGTACATGAATATAACTACTATAATACTGCCCCCTACGTACAAGAATATAACTACTATAATACTGCTCCTATGTACAATAATATAACTACTATAATACTGCTCCTATGTACAAGAATATAACTACTATAATACTGCTCCTATGTACAGGAATATAACTACTATAATACGGTCCCCTATGTACAAGAATATAACTACTATAATACTGCCCCTATGTACAAGAATATAACTACTATAATACTGCCCCCTATGTACAAGAATATAACTACTATAATACTGCCTCCTATGTACAAGAATATAACTACTATAATACTGCCCCCTATGTACAAGAATATAACCACTATAATACTGCCCCCTATGTACAAGAATATAACCACTATAATACTGCCCCCTATGTACAAGAATATAACTACTATAATACTGTCCCCTATGTACAAGAATATAACTACTATAATACTGCCTCCTATGTACAAGAATATAACTACTATAATACTGCCTCCTATGTACAAGAATATAACTACTATAATACTGCCCCCTATGTACAAGAATATAACTACTATAATACTGCCTCCGATGTACAAGAATATAACTACTATAATGCCCCTATGTACAAGAATATAACTACTATAATACTGCCCCCTATGTACAAGAATATAACTACTATAATACTGCCCCCTATGTACAAGAATATAACTACTATAATACTGCCCCCTATGTACAAGAATATAACTACTATAATACTGCCCCTATGTACAAGAATATAACTACTATAATACTGCCCCCTATGTACAAGAATATAACTACTATAATACTGCCCCCTATGTACAAGAATATAACTACTATAATACTGCTCCTATGTACAAGAATATAACTACTATAATACTGCCTCCTATGTACAAGAATATAACCACTATAATACTGCCTCCTATGTACAAGAATATAACCACTATAATACTGCTGTAGTACTGTTGGTATATCCTGGGTATATTCCCTATATAATTATTTATATATGTACAGCTGGTATAAGCTATACATCTCCCTGTATATATTGATATGGAGCATGCTGATATAACCTGGGCACTAGTAGTTTTGTACACTCGCCAGGTTGCCGCCTCAGATTTTATTCTCATGAATGTTTTTTCGTGGCTATTTAGTTGCGATAAAGCGTTGGCTGAAAATCTCGTCCATCTAAAGTCTTGGCTTCCACTGCAGTCGTTCAGATGGGCGATTTACCGGCACGTAAAATCAGCCGTCCTGAAAAGATAGCGCATATTCTGCCGATTCCGACTGGTCAGTTTTACACGTCGCTGATAAAAAAAAAGGTCTTGCCCTAAGTTTTGGCCACAATCATAGACGCCTATGGGAGCTGCCGGCAAGGGGGAGAGAGTTGAGCACGACCAGCAGGCCTTGGCCAGCAGCTTCCATAGACTTCTACGGGAGCTTCAATTGTTGCGATCAGCCGGCAAAGGCCGGGGAAGAGAATTTAGTATCGCTAGACTCTCTCCCCCTCGGCCCACAGAATTCCGGGCTGCAGCGTATATACCGGCCGTATAAATGGGTGAGAGAGCGCAAGATTTAGCAGCGACTGGGTCGCGGTTTTCTCTCATCCATGAAACTTTTGGCTGCGATGCGGCGACCAAGAATCGCAGCGCCCGCCTGAATAAAATCCTCGGCCTTATTTACACAAAGGCTTTTACGTAGCCATTTAGCCACGTAGATACGTCCCCCCAAAATCGCAACCATTTGCAGCACTGGGGTCCGGGTGAGTGGCGGGGGGGGAGAGAGAGAGATCTCTCTCACTCTCACCTCCGCTCTCCGCTGCCCCCCGCTGTTCCCCCACCCACCCGAGCACACTTGGAGGAGAAGGCAGTTACTTGAGATGAGTGAGGCTCGCCCGAGTAACGGCTCTCACATCTCTAATTATAACATCTGGTAATGCTGTGCTTCTGTATCTAAGCTTATCATGAGTGATACTGCATATTGAGCTGGTGTATCTAAGCTCTTCATGTGTGATAATGTCTGCTGAGTCACAGTATCTAATCCTATCTTGTACGATACACTTTTATGAGCTGCTGCATCTAATCCTGTTGTGTGACTCTATCTGCTGAGCAGATGTATCTAAGCTTGTCATGTGTGATACTGATTTCTGAGCCTCTGTATCAAGGGCTCCTACATACACATCACACACACAACACACATGACTCTGCTACAAGTGCATCGCACACACACAGCTCTGCTACATGCGCGTCGCGCACACCACATACAGTTCTGCATGCACGTCACACACACCTCTATTATATGTGCGTCACATACAGCTCTGCTACATGCACGTCGCACACACCGCACACACCACACACAGCTCTGCTGGATGCATGTGTCTCACACACAGCTGTACTACATACATTCTTCGTCAGCCTCTGTTGGTTTAGGATCTGTGATGTCACCATCATGTGATCAGGGGCGGAGCTAAGAGACAGTGACTGATCACATGATAGTTACATCGTCATAGGTCCTTGTATAAGAAATGTAATCAGCAGCACAAGCCCCACCAGGAAAGCAGTTAAATGCACACCCAAATAAAGGGTCCTGGCCCTGGACCCAACTGAACGTCCAATATAAATATATTTTTTCATATAAGAGAATAGAATTGACTAGATTACACCATTAGGGGGCGTCGGGGGTCTCCTATCCATCCAGCGCAATGCTACAGCCTTACGGCCCAGAAACAGCACCTCACCTAGAAAAATGCGGATATGGAGTTGCCGCTGCTCTTCATCTAGTATACCTAGCAGACAGGCAGTGGGGTTTGGTGGAAGCGGTGCCCCCAATAGTTGTCCCAGGATGTCTGTAACCTCCGTCCAGAAGTATACTACCAGGCAGCTCCCCATCAGATGGTTAAAGTTAGCGTTGGGTGTCTGACAGCGATGACATTGTGTGTCGGGGCTTCTATTCAGGCTCTGCAGGTTTTTTATACAGTGAAGCACCTGTGATGACATCACTGTGGAGGTCAGAGGCCAGGTGACTGATCACATGACAGTGACATCATCACAGGTCTTGTAAGCACACGACTGCTGTCAGGCTCAGCATGTTTTATGCTTTAGTACCTGCAGTGACATCACCGTCATATGATCAGGGGCGGAGCATGTAATGCACTCACTCACGGACAAGTGGTCATTAGCACTTTGATGGTATAAAAAGGTAGCGATCTATCTCAGGCCGGTCTCACATGACCGGATAAGAATTGGGGATTCCGCATGCGCTTGGTCTGCTGTAATACACAGATCAATCAAATTCATTGGATTACACAATTCCGCTCACATTACGGGTTGGAATTACGTGATCCACTCGCAAAAAACAGAAGACGGCATGTTCTATTTTACTGCGGATCTCCACAACATCGAGCCCATTGTCCTCCATGGTCGCGGATATACCCGCTGCCCATACGCTACTACATTGTGTACGGCTGTGGGTACCCGCGATGTCGTATAAACAAACAAAAAAAGGTTACTGCCCATGACCGCCTGTGTGAGTAGGCAGTTATGCGCAGTACATTACGCGGCCGTACGCAGGGCTCACAGCTGGGATCACTGCGGGCCTCCACAAGCGGATTCCACATGCGGCCTCGTGAGCCCGGCGTTATTCAGACCGCTACCTGTTATACGTGATTTATAAGAAGCCCCGGAAACCCTCGCCTTCCTGCAGTTCCAGGAGCAGCTTGTTGAGCGCCTCCTGTGTGAGACCGCCGCACCTCTGCAAGATTACGGAGACTCAGAGCGCCACTTTTTACACCCCATACCCGCCACTGAGGTCAAGAAATACCCCCAAAAAAGCATGAGAGGAGGGATACCCAATTTAATTGCCCCATGTGCCCATCCCAACCAGCTCCCGTAATTACCCCTGTCTTAGGACATACCACACAGTTTACATTATTACTTCTATCCAAGATTTGGGGAACGCCAAAAAGAGCGCGGGGTGGGGGGAATTACTTTTAGGGAATCTATTTTTTTCTGCACAAGTGCGCAATGGGGCCTGGAATTTATTCAGTTGTGCCCTGAAATCCAACGGGTGCTCCCTCCATTATAGGCCTAGCCATGGGTCCTGTAAGTAGACTTGGGCTACAATGGGGGTATTGCTGAACACAGAAGAACTAGCGCTATAAAACTTGGGGTGCGTTTCCCAAGTTTTTCCTGCTTGAAACAAGGAAAACTTAAAGTGAAATTTATAAAAAAAAAAGAATTAAATTCTACTTATTTTCCACAAGCTTTATAATACTTTTTGCAAAAAACTGTGGGGTCAGAGTGCTCAGAATGGGCTATGGGTCTAGATTTCAAAATTAGGTCACTTGTTGGGGGGTTCTATGGTTTGGGCACCTTGATGGCTCTACAAGTGAACAATGGGGCCTGGAATTTATTTAGTTGTGCCCTGAAATCTAGTGGGTGTTTCCTCCATTACAGGCCGAGCCATGTGTCCTGTAAGTACATTGAGGCCACAACGGGTATGTCTCTGAATATGGGACAAACAGGGGGATCCATTTTGGGGTGCTAGCCTTCATTCCTATGTATGCTGTACAAAAAACAGTTTTTTTAAATGACACAATTGCCAAGAAAATGAAAATCGTATGAAAATGAAATTCATTAAGGTTTCTGGTTTTCAAAATGACGTCATTTGTGGGGTTCTCCATCGTTTTGGCCGCTCAGGGGCTCTACAAGTGGGCAATGGGGCCGAAATCCCTCTCAAGCAAAATGTTTGTTCTGAAAGCCACCGGCGGCTCCTTTCATTTTGGGTCCCGTTGTGCATATAGACATAATATTAGGGCCACAATGGGTATGTTTCTGAACACAGGACAAACAGGATTGTCCATTTTGGGGTGCAAATCCTCATTTTCATGTTTGCTACAGAAAAAAAACAAGTCTTTAAAATGGCATATTTGCAAGAATATGAAATTGTATTTTTTCTTCTCTAAGTTGCATTAATTCCTGAAAAGAAACTGGGGTCAAAATCCTCCTAACCCCCCCCCCCCCCCATGAATATATCAAGGGGTGTAGTTTTTAAAATGGAGGCATTTGTTGGGAAATCCATCATTCTGACACCCATGAGCCTTTGCAATCTTGGCTCGGTGCAGGAAAACAAACTGTTCCTCAAAATGTTAATAATTAATATGTTTGCACATATTTTGAGGTGTTTTTCAAAATTTTCCTTAATTTTGGTGATTTTATTGAATATATTCTATCAGACTATTTTACCACCTAAATGAAGTACAACATGTGGCGAAAAAACAGTCTTGGAATCACTTGGATATGCAAAACCTTTACGGAGTTATTCTATGTTAAGGTGACACATGTCCAAAATTTGGCTTGGACATTGAGTTCCAAACAGGCTTTGTCACTAAGGGGTTAACACCATCTATCTATCCATCTATCTACTCCTTCTAGGGGAGAGATTGATTGTGACAATGAATGTACTATTTGCAATGGATTCTAACTACTGGATGCAGTATCGCACCCAGCCACTAGGTGTCCCCAGAGCTGCACATTGTGTTTTCGTCTCTTTTCTCAAGTGATGCATATTGATTATAGGATAGGGAATCCACAGCTTCAGATTATAGATCAGCCGGGACATGGGGAGACCTAAAATAAATAATACGGGAGGTCGGGACTTTATATCAATGTACCTTTCAACAAATCTGCAATCATTTCTTCTCAGCGTGAACTGACTGATAACAGAGAGCAGCAGATTCCATTACACAGTAAATGCAGAGCACATAATACTTTTGGTTTACTGGTCCTTTAATTATACCTTTAGAGGACCTGTGGCGTTGCTGGGTGGGCATGCATGGGATATCCACCATGACTTTGTGCACTCCGGCTCCTTCATCCCTAGGAAAGTATTGGATCAAGTAATTGGAGGATATGTTGATGTTGTATTTCACAGTAAACATTACCCCTCCCCCGTTCAGTGCCACCCACAGCAGCTGCCCATGATAAGCTGGGTGGGTGGGGGAGGGCAGCCACATTATCGGTCAGCGCAGTCATCTCAATGTGATATTTACTAAACGCAAACTGATATCTGTTTATTATCACTAGTCGTCACTACAGACCTAAGAATACTGAGTGGCAAAAGCAACAGGCAACATTGGAGTCTGCAACGAAAACGTATACAGATCATTCACTACTGTGTGAGAATGTCATAAATGGGCAGAAGTAGCTACAGGGGGTGATAAATTGTATGATCAGCCTAGCTAAATGTTTGCTAGATGTTCCCAGAGTATAACTACTATAATGCTGCTCCCATGTACAAGAATATAACTAATATAATACTGCCCCCTATGTACACGAATATAACTACTATAATACTGCCCCCTAAGTACAAGAATATAACTACTATAATACTGCCCCTATGTACAAGAATATAACTACTATAATACTGCCCCCTATGTACAAGAATATAATTACTATAATACTGCCCCCTATGTACACGAATATAACTACTATAATACTGCCCCCTATGTACACGAATATAACTACTATAATACTGCCCCCTATGTACAAGAATATAACTACTATAATACTACCTCTATGTACAAGGATATAACTACTATAATACTGCCCCCTAAGTACAAGAATATAACTACTATAATACTGCCCCTATGTACAAGAATATAACTACTATAATACTGCCCCCTATGTACAAGAATATAACTACTATAATACTACCTCTATGTACAAGGATATAACTACTATAATACTGCCTCCTATGTACAAGAATATAACTAGTATAATACTGCCCCCTATGTACAGGAATATAACTACTATAATACTGCCCCTATGTACAAGAATATAACTACTATAATACTGCCCCCTATTTACAAGAATATAACTACTATAATACTGCCCCCTATTTACAAGAATATAACTACTATAATACTACCTCTATGTACAAGGATATAACTACTATAATACTGCCCCTATGTACAAGAATATAACTACTATAATACTGCTCCTATGTACAAGAATATAACTAGTATAATACTGCCCCCTATGTACAGGAATATAACTACTATAATACTGCCCCTATGTACAAGAATATAACTACTATAATACTGCCCCCTATTTACAAGAATATAACTACTATAATACTGCCCCCTATTTACAAGAATATAACTACTATAATACTACCTCTATGTACAAGGATATAACTACTATAATACTGCCCCTATGTACAAGAATATAACTACTATAATACTGCCTCCTATGTACAAGAATATAACTAGTATAATACTGCCCCCTATGTACAAGAATATAACTACTATAATACTGCCCCCTATATACAAGAATATAACTACTATAATACTGCCCCCTATTTACAAGAATATAACTACTATAATACTACCTCCTATGTACAAGGATATAACTACTATAATACTGCTCCTATGTACAAGAATATAACTACTATAATACTGCCCCCTATGTACAAGAATATAACTACTATAATACTGCCTTTTATGTACAAGAATATAACTAGTATAATACTGCCCCCTATGTACAAGAATATAACTACTATAATACTGCCCCCTATGTACAAGAATATAACTACTATAATACTGCCCCCTATGTACAAGAATATAACTAGTATAATACTGCCCCCTATGTACAAGAATATAACTACTATAATACTGCCCCCTATGTACAAGAATATAACTACTATAATACTGCCCCCTATGTACAAGAATATAACTACTATAATACTGCCCCCTATGTACAAGAATATAACTACTATAATACTGCTCCCTATGTACAAGAATATCACTACTATAATAATGCTCCCTATGTACAAGAATACAACTACTATAATACTGCCCCCTATGTACAAGAATATAGCTACTATAATATTGCCCCCTATAAACAAGAATATGACTACTATAATACTGCCTCCTATGTACAAGAATATAACTACTATAATACTGCCCCCAATGTACAAGAATAGAACTACTATAATACTGCCCCCTATGTACAAGAATTTAACTACTATAATACTGCCCCCTATGTACAAGAATATAACTACTATAATACTGCCCCCTATGTACAAGTATATAACTGCTATAATACTGCCTCCCATGTACAAGAATATAACTACTATAATACTGCCCCCTATGTACAAGAATATAACTACTATAATACTGCCCCCTATGTACAAGTATATAACTACTATAATACTGCTCCTATGTGCAAGAATATAACTACTATAATACTGCCCCCTATAAACAAGAATATAACTACTATAATACTGCCTCCTATGTACTAGAATATAATTGCTATAATACTGCCTCCTATGTACTAGAATATAACTACTATAATACTGCCCCTATCTACAAGAATATAACTATTATAATACTGCCCCCTATGTACAAGAATATAACTACTATAATACTGCCGCCTATGTACAAGAATATAACTACTATAATACTGCCCCCTATGTACAAGAATATAACTACTATAATACTGCCCCCTATGTACAAGAATATAACTACTATAATACTGCCCCCTATGTACAAGAATATAACTACTATAATACTGCCCCTATGTACAAGAATATAACTACTATAATACTGTCCCCTATGTACAAGAATATAACTACTATAATACTGCCCCCTAAGTACAAGAATATAACTACTATAATACTACCCCTATCTACAAGAATATAACTATTATAATACTGCCCCCTATGTACAAGAATATAACTACTATAATACTACCTCCTATGTACAAGTATATAACTACTATAATACTGCCTTCTATGTACAAGAATATAACTACTATAATACTGCCCCCTATATCCAAGAATATAACTACTATAATACTGCCTCCTATGTACAAGAATATAACTACTATAATACTACCTCCTATGTACAAGTATATAACTACTATAATACTGCCTTCTATGTACAAGAATATAACTACTATAATACTGCCCCCTATATCCAAGAATATAACTACTATAATACTGCCCCCCATATACAAGAATATAACTACTATAATACTACCCCTATCTACAAGAATATAACTATTATAATACTGCCCCCTATGTACAAGAATATAACTACTATAATACTACCTCCTATGTACAAGTATATAACTACTATAATACTGCCTTCTATGTACAAGAATATAACTACTATAATACTGCCCCCTATATCCAAGAATATAACTACTATAATACTGCCTCCTATGTACAAGAATATAACTAGTATAATACTGCCCCCTATGTACAAGAATATAACTACTATAATACTGCCCCCTATGTACAAGAATATAACTACTATAATACTGCCCCCTATGTACAAGAATATAACTACTATAATACTGCCCCCTATATCCAAGAATATAACTACTATAATACTGCCTCCTATGTACAAGAATATAACCACTATAATACTGCCCCCTATGTACAAGAATATAACTACTATAATACTGCCTCCAATGTACAAGAATATAACTACTATAATACTGCCCCCTGTGTACAAGAATATAACTACTATAATACTGCTCCCTATGTACAAGAATATAACTACTATAATACTACCTCTATGTACAAGGATATAACTACTATAATACTGCCCCGGATGTACAAGAATATAACTACTATAATACTGCTCCTATGTACAAGAATATAACTACTATAATACTGCCCCTATGTACAAGAATATAACTACTATAATACTGCTCCTATGTACAAGAATATAACTACTATAATACTGCTCCTATGTACAAGAATATAACTACTATAATACTGCCCCCTATGTACAAGAATATAACTACTATAATACCGCCTCCTATGTACAAGAATATAACTACTATAATACTGCCCCCTATGTACAAGAATATAACTACTATAATACCGCCCCCTATGTACAAGAATATAACTACTATAATACTGCTCCTATGTACAAGAATATAACTACTATAATACTGCTCCTATGTACAAGAATATAACTACTATAATACTGCCCCCTATGTACAAGAATATAACTACTATAATACTGCCCCCTATGTACAAGAATATAACTACTATAATACTGCCCCCTTTGTACAAGAATATAACTACTATAATACTGCCTCCTATGTACAAGAATATAACTACTATAATACTGCCCCCTATGTACAAGAATATAACTACTATAATACTGCCCCCTATGTACAAGAATATAACTACTATAATACTGTTCCTATGTACAAGAATATAACTACTATAATACTGCTCCCTATGTACAAGAATATAACTACTATAATACTGCCCCGGATGTACAAGAATATAACTACTATAATACTGCTCCTATGTACAAGAATATAACTACTATAATACTGCCCCCTATGTACAAGAATATAACTACTATAATACTGCCCCCTTTGTACAAGAATATAACTACTATAATACTGCCTCCTATGTACAAGAATATAACTACTATAATACTGCCCCCTATGTACAAGAATATAACTACTATAATACTGCCCCCTATGTACAAGAATATAACTACTATAATACTGCTCCCTATGTACATGAATATAACTACTATAATACTGCCTCCTATGTACAAGAATATAACTACTATAATACTGCTCCTATGTACAAGAATATAACTAGTATAATACTGCCCCCTATGTACAGGAATATAACTACTATAATACTGCCCCTATGTACAAGAATATAACTACTATAATACTGCCCCCTATTTACAAGAATATAACTACTATAATACTGCCCCCTATTTACAAGAATATAACTACTATAATACTACCTCTATGTACAAGGATATAACTACTATAATACTGCCCCTATGTACAAGAATATAACTACTATAATACTGCCTCCTATGTACAAGAATATAACTAGTATAATACTGCCCCCTATGTACAGGAATATAACTACTATAATACTGCCCCTATGTACAAGAATATAACTACTATAATACTGCCCCCTATATACAAGAATATAACTACTATAATACTGCCCCCTATTTACAAGAATATAACTACTATAATACTACCTCCTATGTACAAGGATATAACTACTATAATACTGCTCCTATGTACAAGAATATAACTACTATAATACTGCCCCCTATGTACAAGAATATAACTACTATAATACTGCCTTTTATGTACAAGAATATAACTAGTATAATACTGCCCCCTATGTACAAGAATATAACTACTATAATACTGCCCCCTATGTACAAGAATATAACTACTATAATACTGCCCCCTATGTACAAGAATATAACTACTATAATACTGCTCCCTATGTACAAGAATATCACTACTATAATAATGCTCCCTATGTACAAGAATACAACTACTATAATACTGCCCCCTATGTACAAGAATATAGCTACTATAATATTGCCCCCTATAAACAAGAATATGACTACTATAATACTGCCTCCTATGTACAAGAATATAACTACTATAATACTGCCCCCAATGTACAAGAATAGAACTACTATAATACTGCCCCCTATGTACAAGAATATAACTACTATAATACTGCCCCCTATGTACAAGAATATAACTACTATAATACTGCCCCCTATGTACAAGTATATAACTGCTATAATACTGCCTCCCATGTACAAGAATATAACTACTATAATACTGCCCCCTATGTACAAGAATATAACTACTATAATACTGCCCCCTATGTACAAGTATATAACTACTATAATACTGCTCCTATGTGCAAGAATATAACTACTATAATACTGCCCCCTATAAACAAGAATATAACTACTATAATACTGCCTCCTATGTACTAGAATATAATTGCTATAATACTGCCTCCTATGTACTAGAATATAACTACTATAATACTGCCCCTATCTACAAGAATATAACTATTATAATACTGCCCCCTATGTACAAGAATATAACTACTATAATACTGCCGCCTATGTACAAGAATATAACTACTATAATACTGCCCCCTATGTACAAGAATATAACTACTATAATACTGCCCCCTATGTACAAGAATATAACTACTATAATACTGCCCCCTATGTACAAGAATATAACTACTATAATACTGCCCCTATGTACAAGAATATAACTACTATAATACTGTCCCCTATGTACAAGAATATAACTACTATAATACTGCCCCCTAAGTACAAGAATATAACTACTATAATACTGCCCCCCATATACAAGAATATAACTACTATAATACTACCCCTATCTACAAGAATATAACTATTATAATACTGCCCCCTATGTACAAGAATATAACTACTATAATACTACCTCCTATGTACAAGTATATAACTACTATAATACTGCCTTCTATGTACAAGAATATAACTACTATAATACTGCCCCCTATATCCAAGAATATAACTACTATAATACTGCCTCCTATGTACAAGAATATAACTACTATAATACTGCCCCCTATGTACAAGAATATAACTACTATAATACTGCCTCCAATGTACAAGAATATAACTAGTATAATACTGCCCCCTATGTACAAGAATATAACTACTATAATACTGCCCCCTATGTACAAGAATATAACTACTATAATACTGCCCCCTATATCCAAGAATATAACTACTATAATACTGCCTCCTATGTACAAGAATATAACCACTATAATACTGCCCCCTATGTACAAGAATATAACTACTATAATACTGCCTCCAATGTACAAGAATATAACTACTATAATACTGCCCCCTGTGTACAAGAATATAACTACTATAATACTGCTCCTATGTACAAGAATATAACAACTATAATACTGCTCCCTATGTACAAGAATATAACTACTATAATACTACCTCTATGTACAAGGATATAACTACTATAATACTGCCCCGGATGTACAAGAATATAACTACTATAATACTGCTCCTATGTACAAGAATATAACTACTATAATACTGCCCCTATGTACAAGAATATAACTACTATAATACTGCTCCTATGTACAAGAATATAACTACTATAATACTGCTCCTATGTACAAGAATATAACTACTATAATACTGCCCCCTATGTACAAGAATATAACTACTATAATACCGCCTCCTATGTACAAGAATATAACTACTATAATACTGCCCCCTATGTACAAGAATATAACTACTATAATACCGCCCCCTGTGTACAAGAATATAACTACTATAATACTGCTCCTATGTACAAGAATATAACTACTATAATACTGCTCCTATGTACAAGAATATAACTACTATAATACTGCCCCCTATGTACAAGAATATAACTACTATAATACTGCCCCCTATGTACAAGAATATAACTACTATAATACTGCCCCCTTTGTACAAGAATATAACTACTATAATACTGCCTCCTATGTACAAGAATATAACTACTATAATACTGCCCCCTATGTACAAGAATATAACTACTATAATACTGCCCCCTATGTACAAGAATATAACTACTATAATACTGTTCCTATGTACAAGAATATAACTACTATAATACTGCTCCCTATGTACAAGAATATAACTACTATAATACTGCTCCCTATGTACAAGAATATAACTACTATAATACTGCCCCGGATGTACAAGAATATAACTACTATAATACTGCTCCTATGTACAAGAATATAACTACTATAATACTGCCCCCTATGTACAAGAATATAACTACTATAATACTGCCCCCCTATGTACAAGAATATAACTACTATAATACTGCCCTCTATGTACAAGAATATAACTACTATAATACTGCCCCCTATGTACAAGAATATAACTACTATAATACTGCCTCCTATGTACAAGAATATAACTACTATAATACTGCCTCTTATGTACAAGAATATAACTACTATAATACTGCCCACTGTGGATCAAACAAAATGGTCAGCTTGTCATTACTACTTCCTCTGTGATGAGTTTGCGCTGCATGTTCTTCACCTCTTGGTGGAGAGGACAGTAGAGTTGATGTTACTGTGCAGCGGTATGCTTTGTTACAATGTAGCATAGAGATTCTGTGACTGCTCATTGTCATCTGGGGCCATCATCACATTTTTGGTGGCCTCTTCTGTCCCTTCTATCCTCGGGGCAGCATGCTTATTATATAGCATTACATCCTGCAAATATGTGGTAGTCACGGACCATAACCTCCAGATCAAGAAGTCGGGAGCAGAAAGCAGCACTTGGGCCGGCGACTCATGTTGCTTTTTAGTGTCAGGCAGCAATCGGCTGAATGGTGGAAACATTGTAGAGAGCAGTCATGCAGACAAAGCAGCACAACCTCACCTGTGAATGAATAAAGGCTTGTGTTTCTTCCTTGGCCATGAGCCAAAAGCGGTGACTCTTTAGCCAATATGAAGTCCGGCACCAGCACAGAATGCAAGTGCTAACCAAGATATGAGGTGAGTGGCAGAGGTCTTGCAAGGAGATAAGTAAGAAAAATCAATGGGTATATGCTATATAAACCTTTTCAAGATTTTCTTCATTTATATGGAGAGACAGGGAGGCAGGACTATCTGTACCTATATCATGTACAGGGAGAGACAGAGAGGCGGTACTATCTGTACCTATATCATGTACAGGGAGAGACAGGGAGGCAGTACTATCTGTACCTATATTATGTACAGGGAAAGACAGGGAGGCAGTACTATCTGTACCTATATCATGTACAGGGAGAGACAGGGAGGCAGTACTATCTGTACCTATATCATGTACAGGGAGAGACAGGGAGGCAGTACTATCTGTACCTATATCATGTACAGGAAGAGACAGGGAGGCAGTACTATCTGTACCTATATCATGTACAGGGAGAGACAGGGAGGCAGTACTATCTGTACCTATATGATGTACAGGGAGAGGCAGGGAGGCAGTACTATCTGTACCTATATCATGTACAGGAAGAGACAGGGAGGCAGTACTATCTGTACCTATATCATGTACAGGGAGAGACAGGGAGGCAGTACTATCTGTACCTATATCATGTACAGGGAGGCAGTACTATCTGTACCTATATCATGTAAAGGGAGAGACAGGGAGGCAGTACTATCTGTACCTATATCATGTACAGGGAGAGACAGGGAAGCAGTACTATCTGTACCTATATCATGTACAGGGAGAGACAGGGAGGCAGTACTATCTGTACCTATATCATGTACAGAGAGAGACAGGGAGGCAGTACTATCTGTACCTATATCATGTACAGGGAGAGACAGGGAGGCAGTACTATCTGTACCTATATCATGTAAAGGGAGAGACAGGGAGGCAGTACTATCTGTACCTATATCATGTACAGGGAGAGACAGGGAAGCAGTACTATCTGTACCTATATCATGTAAAGGGAGAGACAGGGAGGCAGTACTATCTGTACCTATATCATGTACAGGGAGAGGCAGGGAGGCAGTACTATCTGTACCTATATCATGTACAGGGAGAGACAGGGAGGCAGTACTATCTGTACCTATATCATGTACAGGGAGAGACAGGGAAGCAGTACTATCTGTACCTATATCATGTAAAGGGAGAGACAGGGAGGCAGTACTATCTGTACCTATATCATGTACAGGGAGAGGCAGGGAGGCAGTACTATCTGTACCTATATCATGTACAGGGAGAGACAGGGAGGCAGTACTATCTGTACCTATATCATGTACAGGGAGAGACAGGGAGGCAGTACTATCTGTACCTATATCATGTACAGGGAGAGACAGGGAGGCAGTACTATCTGTACCTATATCATGTACAGAGAGAGACAGGGAGGCAGTACTATCTGTACCTATATCATGTACAGGGAGAGACAGGGAGGCAGTACTATCTGTATATACAGCTTTTACATGGAAATAGTATATAATAATGATCTTTATTTGTATAGCGCCAACTTATTCCGCAGCGCTTTCAGGCATGGGAGAAATGCAAAACAATACAAACATTTACAATAAACACCCACTAGATCTGCCATCTTTGTACTAACAGGCCCTGCCGAGGCATAATAACCCGCTATGTATTATATCAGCAATCAGGAGTGTCATACTGGCCAAAAAAATATTATACAAAAAAAGTTAAAGGAAATATTAAAGAGTATTAAAAGAAAAAAACCTTTTTCCATTTTGTCACCAAAAAATCATTCAATTAGTTACATTTACACCAAAATGGCGCCACTGAAAATCACAACTCATCAAAACAAACTTTAAACACTTAAAGCAACAGAAAAATGTAAAAAAAAAAGTCTCCTGGAAGTCTGTGATCCAAAAACAAAACCTAATCCCTGCTGTCCTTAGCATGAAACTATCTCCAGCCCTTAAGGGGTTACTCTGCGCTCTCCTGCTGAGTTCTGGCGCTGTCAAGGACACCCAGGTGTGTTCACTCTTGGTATTAACATAACAATGGTCCGGTGTGTCCCGGGAGTGACACTTCGCACTGAGCTCACAGGTGCCCCGTTACCTAGCAGCCCTGTTTACCTGCGGTATGTGCAGCTTCACCTGTGGCATGCAGAACACACCTGAGCGCGTGAGCTGACACCGATCCTGATACTAATCTGCAGCAGGAGCATCACTGCAGGCAGGTACGACCTCCGCTCCCTACTGACTTGTGTCCTGGGGGCATGTAAAGAGGAGGGGGGCACTTACTTATTAGTTACATCTATGCCATGCACATAGGATATAGAGACCTGGAGTATCTGCTGCACCAAAATCTACAATCGTTACGCATCCTCTATCTTAAGTCTGTGTTGCTGGTTATCTCGCAGTCCGCACACATCAGTATTACCTGGGTACTGCGTGGCACTGTGATGTGGGCACTATATGGTGCTGTGACTTGAGCATTTTAATAAAGTGTTAATTGGGCACTGCTCTTTGGGTGCTTTGTGGTTGTATGACTTAGAGACCATCTATGGCGGTATGTTGCCTGGCCAGTGTCCGGTAGCTTTCTTTCATATCACCAGGGGTGTAACTATAGGGGATGCAGGGGATGCGGTTGCACCCGGGCCCATAAGGCGTATCTTCTCCATATAGGGAGCCCAGTACTATGAATAAAGCATTATAGATGGAGGGCCCTGTTACAGATTTTGCATTAGGGCCCCAAATCTTCAAGTTACGCCTCTGCATATCACTGCTATTTAAGCAGCATGTGGCGGTATTATATTGATACTGTATGGCGTGCTATTTGGATACTGTGTATATTTTGTGTTATTGTTCCAAAACTGCCTGGTGCTATTATTTGTACCATTTATCACGGCCCCCACGACAAGTTACGGGCTTCCTTGATGGAATTCAGCACGGACCCCCTTCACTCTGTATATACCGTATTTTTCGCTCTACAAGACACACTCCCACCCCTCCCCCATTATAAAGTGAACGCGCCAAAATTCAACCTGTCCGGCACTACTTCATGGTTACACGTCCTTATCACACTGCTATGGGGCCGGATGATAAGAGCGGTGGTAAGTGCCCTTGGGAACTGCTGCTGCTTCCCTGCTGCCACCAATCAGCGGTATGTACGGGCGGCAGCGCAGAGGAGAAGGAGAACTGCTCTGCACTGCAGCGCCACCTGTGCGTACCACCGGCACTATTGCAGGATCGCACATCCTAATCACACAGCTGCCGGCCGGGTCCGCTCCATAGGAGGGTGATAAGGAGGTGCGATCCTGCGATAGTGCCGCTGCTCCTGGAGGAGGAAGGAGAGGAGTTATAGTGGCCCTCCCTCGCTGGTACTATCCCCGCCATGTCACCTAAAATATTTTTTCCTTATTTTCCTTGGGTGCATCTTATTGAGCGATAATACGGTATTTTCTCCCGCCCACCCCGTTACTTCCTCTCACCCCCCTTATTCCCAACTTTCCACAAAGTCAGCATTAAAAGGATGAGTGTAAGTATCGTGTTTAGAGATGAGCGAACCTACTCGGCCACACCCCTTTTTCGCCTGAGCGGCGTGATTTTCGAGTACTTCTGTACTCGGGCGAAAAAGATTCGGGGGGCGCCGTGGGTGAGTGGGGGGTTGCAGCGGGGAGTGGGGGGGAGAGGGAGAGAGAGAGGGCTCCCCCCTGTTCCCCGCTGCTACCCCCGCTCCGCCACGCCACCCCCCGGCGCCCCCCGAATCTTTTCACCCGAGTACTGAAGTACTCGAAAATCGAGTAATTACTCTAAAGGAGTAGGTTCGCTCATCTCTAATCGTGTTCATTTGATTAGTATTTTGGGATCGTTTGACGACCAACTGATTCTTTGAATTTCTCCTTTTCGCGGCGCCTGATTTATACTTGTAGTTTGAACGCGACATTTCGGCTTCACCAAATCTGAAAGTTCCATCACCGTTCACTATCCATAAAAACTATTCTCTAAATGTATTAACCCCATCAGATCCGCTCTACTGTTATAGTCCGACTAACCAACAGGTTAACGAGCTGAAAAAGTGTTTTACTTACCAGAACTAATAAAACCGCCACATCTCATCCGGACTCCATATAACCGCGCCTGCGTGCTAGTACTGTCTCACTAATGTTGCAATAGATGATCATGTGACCGTCTCCAGATGTTAGAGCGACGTCGGACGCGGCAGACCTTGTTACCAGACTCCCAAGACCATTTGTCCCCATCTGCAGGTTAAAAAACCTCCACTGGTTGTAAGGATTCCCCAAGTTCCCAACTTCATAGACAAATAACTCACTAAGCTTAGAAATGAGTTGTCTATTTATTTTCAGAGAAACCATTAAAAAATGTTGTAATATTTACAGATTTTACAATTATTTAACTTTTGCTTGCCCGGCCCTCCCCCACCCCTCCAAACCCCGGGCCCCCTTGCTCTGACAAACCCCCCCCCCCCCCTCCCCTTGTGGGGTCCATGCCATTTACAGCACTATTTGGGTACTTTGTCTTCTACATGACACTGCTATTTGTGCACAGCTTGGTGATATTACATGGTTTTCAGCACCATGTGGTGGTATTACTTTGCACCTTATGTTGATATTTCCATGCTTTACGTGCCCTTTATTTGATCCTTGCATATTGGGATTATTTGAGTTCTATATGTTACTATTCTTTCCTTACTGTATGTTTGTTATCGTATTGAAAACTGTATGGTGGTAATATTTGAGCACTTTATGTTGGTATTTGGCCACCGCATATTCATATTATCTGAGCATTGTGTGGGGGTATTGTTTAGTAATTGTGGTGGTATTTGAGCACTGCATAGTAGTATTACTTTGTCACTATATGTTGGTATTTCCATGTGGTATGGTGGCATTATTTGGTCACTGCATAGTGGGATGTGAGAACTGTGTGGTGATATTATTTGAGCGCTATGTGTCAGTATTATTTCCTCACTGTATGTATGTATTTCAGCATGGTATGGTGGTATTATTTGGTCACTGTATATACTGTAGGTCGCTCTTATTATGGCAGCGTGTGCTGTTCACCTTTTATCTGTAGTCGGTTTCATCTGAGCTTCTCCAACAATCCTGCAGGTTATTGGAAAGCTGCTGCTCAGGGGGACATGAAGCTCCGTAAAATCCGCACATGTGATATTTATAATACTGGCCTCATCTGATGTGGCAGAGGGGACATTAGGCCCCCCGAGGCTCCAGGGCCAGGGTGCAACTGCTACTTCTGCACCCTGGCCCTGGAGCCTGGGGGGCCCGTTCCTGCAGCTCTAATAATAATATTATTTGAAGGACATATTAATTAGTCAGTCAGTCCCCCAATTGGCTCTGAAGTGCGCTGGCGCGGGTCGGGCATCTGTGCGGGTCAGGCAGTCAGCGCTCGCTGCTTTCTCTTAGGATCCAATGCTGACATCAGGTAGCTCTCATATTCCACCTACTGATCGGCCTCGTTACAGAACAAGATTTGTCCGTGTTACTTTAACTATTCGTATACCAGCCGCCATAGTCAGTTCACAACAGTCATTGTAAAGGTAGGCCGACCCCTTTATAATGGTACCGTAACTGTCATACAGCCTGCACAGTAGCGGAAGGTTTTATTGTAGTGGGCATGGGGGGCACAAACTTTACTGTTGCAAATGGCAATGAGGGGTGTCTTTTTTTTTTTTTTTTTTGTTCGGCATATGCATGGGAAAACTATAAAGTGACAAGACGCACCCCAATTATGACGCGACCTGAGACCACCGCCCCAGGAGGCAGCCTACAGGACCTCAGAGAGTGGCGAGTGTTTATTTTTTACTGCCATATTAGTGGTCGGTAAAAGATGGCTGTCAGCTGGGCAGCACCTGACAGGCATTTCACTCACCCAGTTCTCAGCTCCCTTCCAACCACCTCTGCTGAATCTGTGACCCCTGAACTCTCCCCCGGCATCTGTGCAGAGGAACATCAATCGCAGACTAAGCAGCGGTGGATGGAAAGGAGCTGCGGACTGGATGAGAGAAATGCCTGTAGGTTTACGGCCCGGCTGGAAGTTCAGGGACACTATTACTACTTGGACCACTCTGGGAGTCACTCTTAATACTGGGACCACTAATGGGGGCAGTATTAATACTGGGGACACTATGAGGGTCACTATTCCTATTGGGGCAGCAATAGGGATACTGTTACTATTAAAATCCACTATTGGGGGTCACTACTAATACTGGGGCCACTATGGGGGGTGGGCACTATTATTACTGGGACAACTATGGGGATACTATTACTACTGGAGCCACTAACAGGGGCACTTTTACTACTGCGGCCACTATGGGGGTCACTATTACTACTGGGACCAATATTTAGGACTCTATCGCTATTGGGACAACTATGGGGCACTATTACTACTGCGGCCACTAGGGGGGTCACTATTACTACTGGAATCAATATTGAGCACTCTATTACTATTGTGACAACTATGGGGTACTATTACTACTGGGGCCACTGTGGGAGTTACTATTAATATTGGGGCACTGCGGGGGTCACTATTAATTATGGCGCCACTAATGGGGATGCTTTTACTACTGGGGCCAATGAATGGGGACATTATTACTGCTGGGGGTCACTATGACTATTGGAGCCATTATGGGAGTCACCTACTATTGGGGCCATCACTGCGGGGCACTGTTACTCTGTCATCTCAGACAAGTCTCAATGGTTCAAATATGTGCTGGGTATCTTGTGTATTGACAGTTTCAAAGCCTATAAAATTCTTATTGATTATTACATTGCCCTTCGTTCTTCTCTTGTACACTTCTGACTATTCCTGAACCAGGTAGCTCTGCCTGAACACCTCTATATAACACCTAACAATGGCTCCAACCTCTGGGCGCCTACTGGAATAGCTTTTTAAAGAACGTGGTGTTGCTACGTGTCATCTGTTGGTATACATGGCCCCTAAACACAAGGCACCTTATTATGGCTCTGCTCGAGCGCCGGGTGATGAGACCCGGCGCACATCTCCGGCTCTCTGTATGCCCTGTGGGGAGTTTAAGGCGCCGAACTGGTTCCTGACTTCTCTATTGCTTTGGCTGAAGAGAAGCCCCATCCATTATACAGGGTATAATCATACTGTCAGACCCAGCGCTGTATCTCATACTGGTGTCCCATAGTGAAGTACCAATGGCGCACGGATGCGCTGCATGATGGTATGGCGAACGGTCCCTGGGAGCCCCGGAACATGGATTTTTAATTTGATAGAGAGTAAAACCCAATTGCAAAGTGAAAGAGTCCCATGGGAGAAGCAGAAATCCACATTTCCCGTCTCTCTAAGTATGCTGTTGGTATTTCCATATAGGACCCCAGTATGAGATATAGCGCCGAATCCGTCTTTTTCACTACATTCTCTATAAGGGGATGGCACTAGGACCCGGCAGAGGCAGAACATGAGATATGAAAACTGGGTGCCAATGGCGGCCATATTAGACACCACCCAGCATGGCCGGAAACAAATATAACGACCGATCGACCAGAGAACGACTGGACTATATTTCCCCGTCCTTCTACAGAATCGGATCGGTTGTTCCTGGCGACTTGTTTCTTATTGATGGAGGGTTTAGTGCAGGGAATCCCCAACCTGCTTAGATTATCGCAGCTCCCCAGCGCGGTCCTGTTGGAATAGCGGATTATTACAGCCGGTAACCAGATCACAGCGGCTGGGAACTCCCAGAGAAAGGAGCGCAGATCTCCATTACAGTTAATATACTTGTGTACCGCGGCCGCTAATGATTTAATTACATGTTCTGCCACAACGCGACTCGTAATAACGGCGGGTCGAGGCATAACGGACTAAATCGGCACCAATTCCGCTTTGTGTGACCGTACCCTCAGGCCTTCTTCACACGACCGTATATACTCGGCTATTGTAGCTGCGTCCATAAATCCTGACCATCTGAGACATTGGATTCCAATGTATTCAGTGAGGTCAGCGAATTTTTTTTTTTTTTTTTTTTTATTTTTTTTTTATTTTTTTGGGGCGCATAAAAAAATCGTACCGGCAAATTTAGCACATCAAGGATCGAAAACAGCGATTTTATAAGCAGCGTCAAAAGGTAGGTCTTGCTTTATCTTTTGCTGAGATACATTGAAAGCTCCCATAGACTCCTGATGAAGCTGAAAAAAAAGGGAGTTTACCTGCGTCCGGCGCTTGTTGAAGTCATTCCGAGGACCGAGGGATTTCCGCGCTGCAGTGCATTTTGTTTGTCTGATACGCCGCAGCTGCCTGTGTGAATATACGAGAAAATGCGGCTAAAGCTTGGAACTTGCGGCTACTTACTTATTTTTTAAGCAGTGATTGGCCGAGCGTAAAAACGCATAGGGTCGTTTGAAGGAGGCCTTTTAAGGAAATCTTGTAAACCCTCCATAATAAGTTCCCCAACTCTCTATAACAGTCTGTGCTCCAATTCCTCCCCAATCTCAAGATCTCTGCTTGCTTCTAGCGAAAATGGGAACATAATGAGGGTCATCCCAAAAGTTCTTGCCTAACTATGAAAGAAATATTTTTCCTTTTTTCTTTTCGTTGATCTTTCAGTATAGTCCCCTGATATCCCGACACACTTGGCCAACCGGTGTTCCAAGGCTAAGATCTCGGTGGCGTAGAAGTTTTGGTAGCGAAAAACATGAAATGCAGCAATGATGGCTTTGTAGCCGAGTCCTTTGTCCTGGTGGAGGAGGACGCCTTCTGACAAACTTCCTTATAACTTCTTCTGCTTGGTCTCCTCACACAGTTGCTTCAGAAGATTTCACAGTTTGCCACTTGGAGGGCACGGGGATGATGTACTACCTTCCAGAGTGCCAAAAAACCATTACTATGACCCTCCAAGCTGAGGACACTGACTTGGCCTTCTTTGTTAGAGGGGATGAGGGGTATTTCCATTGTATGAAGCTCTGGATGGAAGTGGTGGACCAGGTCTCGTCAACGGTTAGGAACCGTCTGAAGAACTCATCTGGATCAGCTCTCAACAGCTTGACTTCTCCGTAAACCCCTTAACACTACAGGATGTACAGTTACATCCTGCAGGTTTGGGGTATGTATGGAAGGGAATCAGGGGTCAATCTTGTTCCATACAGTGTGGGTGCCGGCTGTTTCTTACAGCCAACACTCGCCCGCAACAGCTTCGATCAACCCTGCTGCTGATCACAGCTGTTAAATGCCCCAATTAATGTTCAAAGGTCCCGAACGGCCACCCACAACAAGATCGCGGGATGCCATTTGGTTACCGTGGCAGGAGTGGGCCTTCTGAAAGCCCCCAGAGCTGCCATTATAAATTGTCTATCAAGCCATGCCTGCGGTGTGGCTTGATCGATTGCCTGTCAGATCACAGTATAATATAATACTATGGTATTACATCATAATGCAGGAGCGATCAAAGCATTGCAAGTTCTTGTCCCCCGTGGGGACTGAAAATAAATAAATAAATAAAGTTTTCAAAAATGTTATTATTTCACAAAATAAAAGTTAAAAAAGCAAAACAGTTGCCGTATTTATAATAGAAGATTCTTAATAAACCGCCCCCCAAAAACATTTGGTATTGCTGCATCCATAAAAGTCTGATCCATCAAAGTTGTACATTATTTACCCCGCATGGTGAACCTCATCCGAATAACCAAACAACACCAGAATTGCGTTTTTTGGTCCCCCGTCTCCAAGAAAAAATGTAATAAAAAGTGATCAAAAAGTCATATATACGCCAAAGTTGTGCCAATAGAAAATACAGAACATCCTGCAAAAAATGATTGCTCGAACTACTGTGTTGTTGGAAGAATAAAAAGGTAATGGCGCTCAGAAGATGGTGGCAGAAAATAATATTTTTTTTCCAAAGACATTTATATTTTAACCCTTTCCAATCCAATTTGTATCCTGGTTTTCCTAGGGGGCTTACTCTTTTTCTGCTACTATGCAATGGGGCTATCTGCTGGCTAAAGCCAGTACTGCATGAGGTGACACGTTGGATAGGCTTCAACAGCAGAGAGGCTGGCAACATACAGTAAGAGAACCCCGACGGACGTCTTCCAACATCGGAGCTGTGCAGCCTTAAATCATAATGTCTTTAGACGTCAGACAGTGGATTGGAAAGGGTTAAAAGTAACAAGTAAAGAAGAAAACCTCTATACATTTGGTATCGTCGTAATCATTCGGACCCACAAAATAAGGTTATGTGATTTTTTTTTTTTTTTTTTTTTTTGCTACAGTGTGTACACCTTAGAAACAACGCTCCCCCAAGGTGGTGGATTTAAATTTTTTTTTTTTCCATTTTACTACATTTAGAATTTTTTAAAAAGTTTTTCAGTACATTATTGGGTACACTAAATAGAACCCCTGAAAAAGACAACTTGTCCCGCAAAAACCAAGAAGCCCTCCGACAGCGATGGTGATGGATACATAAAAGAGTTTAAAAGTTGAAAGAAAAAATAAAAAATAAAAAAACGGGGCGGTCCTTAAGGGATTAATGCGTTGCACCTCAACATCTTCTGGTCAACAGTCAAAAGTTTTGGATCCCATTTCACTGAAACCTTCTTCATCCCCAGGGTGTCGGTGAGAACACGGTCGGCGGTTGTCTTAGGGAAGCCCACAGTCCCAGCGATCTGCCGCACAGTAAATCTTCGGTTGTTCATGACAATTTAGTGGATTTCCTTCACGTTTTCTGGGGTTCCGCAGGTTGTTCAGGGGGATCATCTTCAATGCTGGTTCTCCGCTCTTGAATTCCGCCACCCAATTTGTCACTGTTGCATATTAAGGGGCATGGTCCCCAAGTGTTGCCACCATGCCAGTATGGATGTCTTTCCTATGCAGCTACTCCATTACGGCTCGGAGGTTGAATTTTTCCCATTTTTCAAATTTATTAGACATTCCAATCATTAATCACACTGGTAATTAAAAAACACATTTTTTCCTCTGGTTAGAGGTGCTATAGACTAATATTGGGGTGCCGAATCTAAAATTGGTCTCCTTTTCTGTATCGCATCACATTTTTGCGCTTTACCCCATTTTCATGGATTTTACCAGTAATAGCTTTCCGTTACCCACGATCGCAGATTGTTACTATGTAGCTCCATTTATAGAAGCTATTCTCAAGGATAGGCAGAGAGATTTTTCTGGTGACACCTGGCATTTTTTGTGTTTTACTTCACATTGCAAACAGGTATGGTCAATCCCAGTAGGGCGGCCGGTAAAGCTGAAAAAAGAATATGCCGGGATCAAGACTGTTCTGGAGAGGATGAAATCTCAAGTACATGGATGGGTAACTTGTGCGGATGTGAAAACATTAAACTTCTTGCTGCGCCAGAAGCGGGTTACACTCTTACATTGTCACTGGGGGATGTTAGTGAAGAGCAAGAGGAACGCTTTCATCAGGGTATTAAAGTAATGGAAGAGCGCTACCAAGGCCGATGGGACTCCACTGTGATGGCGGGTTACTGCTGGAGCTTGATGAGAGATGTGCCAAATACAACACATCGCAGAATGTCAAAGAGGACGTTTCTGCAGCCGCAGCGTGACCACAATTAATAAACCTTTAGTACCTATTTTTATTTCTTCCACTAGGAGCAGAAAATCACAGTTTCTAGTGAAAATGCAATATCTCATATCTGAAAAACCTGATGGAATGGACAAATTCTGATGACCTATTTGGATTCCCCGCCCCAAAATTAGCTAAAATCCATTGTTGGACCTTGTGCTGGAAAAATTGTGTTGACCAGTGTTATCTGTGAAAAAGTTGCTGTTGTTAACCGTTTAGTCATTCACGACCCTCGGCGACCCTAAAGGCTCCACCCCTCCATGTTTTTCGGTTTGGCACTGCTTCACTCAGTTGTGTGATATGCATGCCAGTATCCGCTCTGACAGTATCGGCCATCGTGTCCTTTGGGTCTTCTTTTGTCCCTGATCTGTCCAAGCATTATAGATTTTCCTAGCGACTCGCATTACATGGCCAAAATACGAGAGGAATATTTCGATCATCTGAGAATTTGCTACAATTGTATCTGTTTTAGAAAATCCTCTGTAATCACCTACTGGCCCCCTGCACACGGGCGGGATTACCCGCAGAATTTCCGCCTGTCCAAGCTGCCATAGGCAGACGGCCGCGATTTGTCCGCATGAAATTACGCGTGGAAAGCAAAGCGTGGCATGCTCTATTTCTGTCCGGGTCTCGCAGAGGCCCTCACTGAAATGTCACTCCCTGGCCGCCAGCTCCGCTCTGCGCATACAGCGGCACATCAAAGAGCCGGAGCCGCTGGAGAGGTGAGTGCCGCGCTTGTACCTGCAGGGGCTCGGGTCGGGTCCCGCTGCGAGAATTCTGCAGGCAGCCGAACTCAAGATTGATACATTGTAGCAAATTATCAGGTCAGCAGAATGGTTTGTGCAGCTCATGGACTGTATGTAATCATAGAGGATTGCCCAGATTGGATACAGTTGTAACAAATCTTCAGTAGTGAGATGTATTGGCTCTTTTTAGAATCATTTTGGGACAATTTTAGCTTTTCCCATTGATGACTGACAAGTCTTCAATATATGATGACTCACCATTCAAATCCCAGACGATCCGCTGATTCCTGGGGTCACTGTCACTGTGGTTAGCGCAGGAAGCAGAATGCGCTTAGCATAGTGCAGTGGTCTGGGTTGGTATTGCAGGCACAGCTCCCATTAAATTTAGTGCAATAACAAATTGCGCAATTGACAGCACAGTCTGGTTCCTGCGCTGACCATAGTGATAGCGGCCCCATGATTTAGCGGTGATCTGAACGGTGACTCCCTAACAATCCTTTATTGATGATCTATCAATAGAAAAGGCTAAATATTTCCCAGAATACCCTTTGGTCTCCTAAAATTCGCATTATAAATCAATCGTAACACAAGATGGTTTTCATGCACAGAATGCCAATTAGTTTCAAACAATCTAGTGGATGGTTTTCTTCCTCACCTGGTCTCCTCTTAATCTCCACAAACCACCTCCCTTTCCCAATGGTTGGTGCCACCAGACACTGAGCAGTACTTTGCCCGGCTGTGACCATCCGCCTTGTGCAGCTTCCCAGTGAGTAAAGCTGAGTCCCAACACTGGGACTGGAGCAGGACACGTCACTGAGTACGCGCTGCTTCCAGAAGTGCGGCGCAAGCGCAGTGTGGGGTATGCACAGCATCTGAGGTTAGTCAATGTATTAAGCGACACTGATACTGTAAGTAGTCTGCCCATTATAAAATTCAAATTGGTGGACTACTTAGCCTATTAAAAGTAGGCAACAGATTCCATTTAAAGGGTATCAGCATCTAGGTGTTAACAAGAATGTTTCCATTTACTGAGAGCAAGCAGAAATCTAGAAAGCAGTTAGGGATTCAAAGTATATGCGACAAGGTATATGAGGAATGTACCCCTTTTATCAGGGCGCATTCACACAGCTGATTTTGCTGAAGAATGCACACAAAACTCTGTGCCACAATTTGCTTACAATACACGTCCGTCATCACAACACTTCAAATCCGCGCTGCAAAAAAAACTACAACTTTATTTTGGATCTGCAATGGAAATTTTGCCTATTGCTATTTGTGTTTGTCACCTGTCCCGGACGCGCCCCCCACAAGTGGACTAATAACGCGTCTAAATTTATCCTTAACGGTTTATTAACTGCGTTTGTAGAAATTGTTAATTGTGTTGGTGAGGGATGAACCTCGTCGTATCTCCAGGTGACGTATCGAAGCCTCGGCCAAAGGTCTAGCAGAGATCTGCTGCCAACTCCTAAGAGGGTAACTGACATTTGAGACTCTGAGCGCCATGTGCTATTTACAAGGATGGGGGGGGGACGCTACAACAAAGGCCGGTTATACCCATGAGGTAATCCCTTAAATAACACTGATTAATGTTGGAGGAGAGAAGTCCTGGGATGGAGAACAGGCTGAAACAGCAAAAGTAGGCCAGATTCCATGGGCATAATGAGATGGTGCAGGCGGCAAGTCGGACCATCAAACATTAATGTCATGCCAACATAAAACTGTCATATAGAAACCACATAAAGCTACAATTCAGTCCCGTAATACCACCATATATAACATCAGGAATTTTAGTTTCTTAGCTCGGTGTTCCCCAACACATTATTTAGAGAGTTACCAATCCAATCATTCAGGGCTGGTTTTAAGGGGGGGGGGGGCACACTACCTAAATACCCAGGCTCCAGTCCTCAGGGACCGCCAGCAGGTCATGTTTTCAGAACTTCCTCAGTGTTGCACAGGTGATGTAATTATTGTCGGTCCCTCAGACATTGCCACAGGTGTTCTTACTATAGGAGATCCCGAAAACATGACCTGTTGGTGCTCCCTGAGGACTGGAGCCTGGGTATTTAGGTAGTGTGCCCCCCCCCCCCCCCTCCCCCTTAAAACCAGCCCTGAATGATTGGATTGGTAACTCTCTAAATAATGCAGCCTCTATATAGTAGTAAGAAACCAGCTATACACGATGATAGTGATTACAGTGCAGTTACCTCCAGTGATCACAGGTGACGTCTCCCCTCTCTTCTTTATCTGGGCCCAGACCAGTCACGACTCGTTTCTGCACACTCTCCGCATCCTGTCGCTACACCCAGTACACTTCTCAGTAAGTCCCCCCCAATAGTAACAGTGCTTCCTATGTGGCCCCACAAAATAATAGTGCCCCTGCTGTGCTCCTCAAAGTTATAATGGCCCTCTGTGTGTGGTGTTTTCTGTCCAAAGGTCCAGCCAGCAGCAGAGCTCTTTCAAACTCTTAGTCCTCCCTGATAGCGCAGTCCGACTCCTCCCCTGACTCCTGCTCTCGGTGCAATAAAGCATTGGACAGCAGGAGATGTGGGAGGAGTCAGCTCTGTACGGTATGTTGCCGCGCATCAGGCAGGACTGTGACTTAGAAAGCATGGCTGCAGTACCTGGCGATGGACGCGGGGTTATACAGACTCAAGCTCCCCTGCCTCTGCGGGCCCCATAGCAGCCACCCTTGGGTACGCCATTGAACATCGAGGGGATTAGGCTTCCTTGTAAAAATGGCTATTTCTATTTTTTCTTTTTCCCGGGCCGCCTGTAGATAATGCACACCAGGGACCCAAGATGAAGGGAAGGGGTGTAGAGAGCAGCATCTGTGCTAACTCTGGCCAAATAATACATCCATTTACCTGCCAGAGACTAGGTCCGAGGCAAAACTGTCTGACCTGGGAGGGAAACGGCGCGCAGTTATAGGACGCTACGGTTAAATATTGTATTAAACAAAAATAACTTTCCATCACCGTGTATTTTTTTGGGGGGGGGGGGGGGGCTGTGTGGGGGCTTGTTTTTGGCAGGTTGAGCTGTAGTTTTTACTAATTCCATTTTGGGGTACAGACATCTTTTTGATCCATTTTTATTCAAATTTTTTGGGAGCTGGGATTAAAAAAAAAAAAAAAGAAAAATTCGTAATTCTGTCCCTTTTTTCTTTCTTTATGGCCCACACTAGTGATAAATATTGCGTGTGGTATTTTCATAGTTTGGACTCTTACGTATACAGCAGTACCAAATATGTGTGGGTTTGTTTGTTATTTTAATTGTTTAGCGTTTCTTATGGTAATTTTATTTTTTTTTTTAACTTTTAATATACTTTAAAAAATGTTTTTCATGCTTTCATTTAGTCAAACCCAAGGCCCGCGGGCTGAACCGGCCCACCCCCTCATTTTAGGTGGCCCACCAGCCATGGAGCAACCTTTCAGGTATTTCACTCAACCAGTCTGCAGCAGCAGTTTAGAGTCCTTGACTGCTGAACCCTCCCTCCCAGTGTCTGCATGCTTCGTCTTGTACACAGCGCAGACGCTGGGGGGAGAGGTCACAGACTCTGCCACCAGCGGACCTCAGCTGCATGCTGGGTCGGTGGAATGCTCGTTAGGTTGCTGCCCCGCTAGAGGCCAGTATGGGGGATTCTCCGACTATTACGGGAGTCAGTGTTACTACTAGGGTCAAAATAGGGAGCACTATTACTACTGCAGCAACCAACATAGGGGACACTTACTACTTGGGTCACCTATAGGGGGTCATTATTACTACAAAGGCCACTATGGGGGACCCAATTACTATGATGGTACAAAGGCCACTATGGGAGACACTGTTATTACTGGGACCACTATGGGGGTCACTATTATTACTGGGGTAAGTTTGAGGGTCAGTATTACTATACAGTCTTACAATTACAATTGGCCCTTTAAAGGCTGATGTGGCCCTCAGTGAACCCTGCCATAGTCCGTCGCTAGGGTTAGACTTCCGCTGCATTATACCTGCTCTCTGATTGGCTACAGCTGCTCACATGATGAGTGGTGTACATTAGGTAATTAGAAAGTTGCTGCGGCCATCCTGCACAGCTGAAAATCGGTAGAGCAGTAAAAAATAAAACTGCAACCGCTCTTGTAGCAGAAAAAATCTTGTCTGGAAACGGAGGGTCGCTTTAGGACCCCCATGCACATCAGTTTTCAGCCGCCTGAACCTGCCAATGATGGTGGGGCCAAATGACTCTCTAATATGTACGAGGGCGGCTCAACTTTCCCCAGACAGATGTTGAATTTCAGCACCCAGGGAGATAAGCCAATGCCAGAGCTTTCTGTCTGCGGTGTACCTACCTTAACACACCAAGGTTCATGTGTATGGGGGGGATGCCACTGTGTCAGCTGACTGCGGCTCACGGTGCACGGGTACCTTTACTCTGGAAAAATGTGATTACTGCGCCTTTAAATTCTGCAATGGAAAGAACAACAATCCCAGAGTACCTGGAAGCTTATTGTTTTGCAGTGGCGTCGCGCCATTTCCTTAGTGCAGATCAATGTGTCAATGTTTACGTGAAGACTAGTAACAAAGCGACTGCGTATTAATATAGGCAACCATTAGTGGAGTGTCCCGAGCGGCGGACCATGCGCTCCCTGCAAACTCAGCATTAACCCTTGCCTCAAAGTGGACAGATGGTTCTTCTGCTCTCTGATATACTTTACGCTTCTATTGCTCACTGTTGTGAAGATTTCTGCTTGCCGCCAGTGAATGCGAACCTTTTGATTTTTACATTCTGAGGCTGAAACCCGTACAGACCTCATACGTCTCGCAGCTGAAGGTTTGTTACAGTTGTATCCAGTCTAACAGTCCTCAGTTAGCTAAACACATCAGTTATCTCCCTCCTGTGCTGAAAGTTTGTTACAGTGGACTCCAGACTGATACATTGTATCACTCGCACCCTTTGCTGCTCTACAAAATCTTTGTAGAGATGTGAAAGAAGAACCGATGTATCATGAAATGACCATCATTAACCCCTTCCCACCCAAAGACGTAAATATATTGACTGGCTGGAAAGCAGTTCCTGTAAATGGACATACATTCACATCCTATGGATGGTGCACGCCTAGAAGCTGAGGGGGGCGACAGTGACTAATGTAAGAACACCAATCCCTGCTGTTCACCTCTTACATGCTGCGATCAATGCTGACTGCAGCGTGTAAGGGATTCACAGAGGGAGGGCATTCCTTATGTGACATCATCGGATACATGGCTGAGAGCCGATGGGTTGCCATAGCAATTAGACACCAGACAATAATGTCTGCTATGGCCTGTGATCGCTATGAGAACCGATACTGCATTATAGTACAGATGTATGGTACTATTGTATCTTGTCACCACTGGAAGCTATGTGTTTGACAGGGCTTGCATGGAGTAACACCCCAGTCACACCCCTACCTCTCGATTGGCTGAATTGTGGAAGGTCCTTGAAGGTCCTAGCAGCGTCTACAGTGATTTTTACCTGGGCTGGAGGGTTTGGGTTAGTTGTACTGTTAGGCTTACATAATTACCTCTACATGCTTCCATGTTACAGGTGTAACATGGAAGCATGTAGAGGTAATAATGTAAGACTAACCCTCCAGGGCAGGCAAACATCACTACAGTGTGATTGCCTTGCCTGTACCCTCTGCCCTGTCGGCTGTGAAGTGCCGTGCACACAGAGATCGGCATCCCACCACCGGCAACACTGTCACCCTCCACATGCCCATGCCGCTGCAGCCAACACTGTCCTGCTCCCGTGCTGTAGCAGCGCTCAGCACAAGGCCCTTCCAACGCTCTCCGCACTTTCAGGGGGCTGCAGCCGCGGACAGCTACTCCGCTCCCCTGCCTTCTCTCCCTTCAGCAGCTGTCACTGCCGAGAGGCCGAGGGGGAGCGGAGTAGCCCTCAGAGGCCGTATCTCACTGCTACAGCAGGGGGGGGGAGAACAGTGTGGCAGCCGCCGCCAGCCTTATCTCGCTGCTACAGCAGGGGGGAGCCTGGCGGCGGGGTGGCCACGGGGAGGACAGAGAAGAGAAGAGAATCAGCAGTGGGGAGGACAGTGTGGCCGCCGCTGGCCTGATTGCGCCACTATAGCAGGGGAGAGGACAGAGCAGAGAATTGAGCCAATCGGTAGGTAGGGGCGTGACAGTGGTGTTCCTCCTTGCAAGCCCTGTCAAACCCCAAGCTTACGGTGGTGACAAGGCACAATAGTACCCAGAATTACTATCCTAAGTTCACAGGTTTAAGTCCCCTATAAGGACATAAAAATGCTAAATTGTAAAATAAAAAACCTTTTTATGCACCTTCACCTGTTTGATTAAAATTGAAATAATACATGTTTGGTATCATCATATCCACAACAGCCGTACAATAATTTGAACACGCTTTTTTTATGCAGCACAGCAAAGATAGTATTCTAAAAAAAAAAAAGCAAAAATCAAACTAAAATGCTTTTTTTGTTAATTTCGCCATTGGTACCAATAAAAACTACAGCCCTCACATCGCTCCGTCCGTAAAAAAATTAAGTTACGGGACTTTGAATGTAGCGATGCAAAAAAGTAAATAAATAAAAGTTCTACAATGCATTATATGTACCCAAAAAATGGTTAGCAATAAAAACTACAGAACTCGCCACGCAAAAAAACAAGCTTATATGGCCAGGTATAAATAAAAGTTACAACTTTTGAAAAGTAGGGATGAAAATCCCCCCAAATTGTTGTCCTTAGGCCAAAAAAAGGCCGTATCACCAAGGGGTTAAATGGTGCGGTCCCATCCTTTACTCCCAAAGGTCCAGCTTTTAATAGGATTGTCCTACAAAATGGAACAAAAACAGGGAAGGATTTTAAACAAATGTTCCAGGAAATGTGAATTCATATATTGGGAAGCATGCGTCTGTAAGTCGGCAGTGCTCCTCCTGCAGCGGCCACTACAGGAAGGTTGTGGTATTACATTGCGCCTCTTCATTTTAATTATAGATATGAAGTTTCTCTACTGATAGACCAGATTATGATGACTCTTTCCTGTGTGATCCTTCTCATCGGTCTGCATGTCTTTTAGGAGTTTATGGCAGAAGACAATGACGAGGGGCGTCCTGCATGAGTCGTGTTTTGACAGAAAACTACAAAACCTACGAGGACATCATGGCTCACAATGATTTTACAGCAGGTATTATGCATGGGGGGTTCTGGACGGTGGTCCGCTGTCGCTGTGACTAGTAACACATAAGTATCAAGGTGAGATCTACTTAAAGGATTTGTTCCGGGATCACAAGTTCTCCCCTCTCTACAGGAATAGTCACAGAGTTGGGTATAACTTGCTGATCAGTGGGGGTTTCTACTTTTCCCCAGGGATGTCAGAATGAATGGAGCATTGGCCCAGCATGTACGGTCAGCACTCCATTCATTTCATTGGGGATGACGGAAATAGCTGAGCGCTTGTTCCTCGGCTATCTCCACAGTCCCATTGAAAGTGAATGGAGCGCTTGAGTGACCAACATTGCATTCAGTCTCCTCCTTATTACAGGAGGTGCAGTAACTCTACAGTGAGGAGGACAGGGGGCAAAGGACCCTCGTTCTCGAGATCAGTGAAACTCCCACCAATCAGCAAGTTTTCACCTGTTATGTGGGGAGAGGATAACTTGAAATCTTGGTATAATCCCTTTAAAGGGGTTGTGCTAGGAGCAGAGTCCCTGTTCATATGACCTATTAGGAGGTATGAAGGTCACAGAGTGGGACTTTCCACTTGGGACACCATTTATAAGCCAGAATGAAGCCCATCAGTAAGAGCCCCTTCACATCCTGGAAGACTTTTTTGATGTTCTGGTAATACGAAATGGTCATTCATGTGAATGGCTATCCTGTAAAACAAAAAAAGGTATGGTGTTAGCCAGTAGCGCAAAATGTGATTTTTCTCAGGAACAGAAATCAAGTAATTTTGTAGATATGAGACCTTTTGATGTCTAACAAAAATATATGATGTTATAGTGAGCTTTCAAACATAGTTCCTGAGCAAGAACCCTGAGTGGTTGGAAAGCTTACATTCCATCATGTGTTTTTGTTAGCCATTAAAAGGTCTCATATCTGCAAGATTACTTGGTTTCTCTTACTGAGAACAATCACCTTATGAGTGATCGCACATTCCCTATGGGGACTATATTAAAAAAAAGTTTAAAAAGTAGAAACTTTTTTTTTTATTTTTGAAAAAAATAAAGCAAGTACAGGTTAAAAAAAAAACCTTTTCCTATAATATATATATATATAATTTAAAAAAACATATTTGTTGGTGCAGTGTCCATAAAAGTCAGAATTACTTAAACATTTATCCCACATGGTTTATGTAAAAAAGGACACAAAAATTACGCATTTTTGGATACCCCGCCTCCAAGAAAAATATACAATAAACAGTTACACAACTCCAAAATGGTATCAATAGAAACTATAGGTCATCCAGCAAAAAAACGAGCCCTCGCTCAACTATGTCGATGAAAAAATAAAGCCGTTATGGTGGTCAGAAAATGCTTTTTCCAAGATTATTTTATTTTTTAAAAATACTACAGCAAAAAAATATATAAATTTTGATATAGTCTGAATCGTGCCAACCCACAGAATAAAGTTATCATTTCATTTTTGCCATAATATGTACGCTGTGAAAACAAGACCTCCCACCCATAGATGGCAGAATTTCATTTTTTCCCCTTTTCTCTCTGTTTGGAACTTTTTAAAAGTTTCCCAGTAAATTTATATGGTACATTTAATGGAACCACTGAAAAAATACAACTCGACCCGCAAAAAAGAAGCCTTCATGTAGCTATATAAACATAAAAATAAAAAAAAAGGAGGAAAAGCTGAAAATGAAAGAAAGGGGACAGGTCCTTAATGGGTCGTGAGCCATCCATGAAATACGCAGACCGCAAATGGCTTGAATGTACAGTCATGTGAATTAGCCTTTAGAATGGAGAGCAGGCTAGACTTCCATTATAGGGGTAGAACTTGTAATCGGACCACACCGGTACCAATCTGATGATCTTGTTGCCTGGTGCCAAATTGGTAGTTATGGAAGCCCGTGATGAGAAGATTGCTAGTAGTATCTATGAATAAAGCAAAGCACTTTGTGTTATAGCAAGACACTATTTGAAGACATTACAAGTTCTTATACACAAAGAGAGCGTTATCATACAAAGGTTACTATTATAAATGTTACAAAAATTATTGATCATAAGGCTTATTGACATCCTAGAAAAAACAGTCTCAAAGGTCTTAAGACTCGCCTAGATAAGGAAATAGCTGCAGTCAGCCTATTGATATCTCATTATAGTCTATTTCTGCTGGTTTTGTATGTCTTTAAGTTAACAGAGTTTACTATTGCTGTTTTTCTGTTGACTTCTCTTATCCTTTGATCCTTCATTCCGGCACTACACAGCATAGATTTAGTTTCTATATAAGGGTCAATAGACCAATTATGATAAGAAATACACACACTTATTGTAGCCTGAAACAGGAAACCAACAACATTCTGCATGCAGCTTTGGCTACGAACGGAGTATAAGATATGAAGAACATTTGTAGTCTGCTATAGCTGCAGCATTCTACAATGAGACTTCTGTAATATTGGCTGTTGGATTATTGGCATTTTGCTGTCCCTCGTCTTGTACTATTAGATATATCTATATTTATCTGTACAGTTTATACTTGCAAATTCTTATTGTTGTCTTTTATATTCCTTCCTACTTTTCGTTTTTCTATTCTGGATTCCAAATGGTTAAAGTTCTCCTCTTTAGTTGACGTCTGGTGAGTTTTAAACAGAAAATGAACACTAGATAAATACTTTATACTTCTGGAGCTCTTTATTCTGCATTTCTGATCTCCATCTCTCAAAGTTATAATCACCTTGGGTTAGTATAGTTTAGGGGTCTCCCGAAAGTGTGCTGTAGACTTCAACTGATCCACTTGTATATTTGAGGGGCCAAGTCAGAGTCCTGACCTTAAATCAATGCAGATGCTGTGAAGAGGGCTGTATACACAAAGCATCCCAGAAATATTGATGAACTAAAACACATTTGCAGTGAGGAATGCTCAATATTTCTCTGCAACTTTGTGCAAATCTTACTTGCACCTACAAGAAATGTTTGGTGATTCCTGCTAAAGGAAGAATAGGAGGCATCTAGAGAGAACACGATGGATGAACACAGAGCTTGCGCACATGCTAAAAAAGAAAGAGGGCAGCAAATCTAAAAAAGAATATAATAGTCTGCAGAAACTGCAGGGCAAAATGCCGTATTAATAGAGTATTGTCATAGGTAGATGTCAACAAAAATCTTCTGTTAGTGACTATCTTAAGAGTTACAAGGTCTCTACATTGAATAGACAAAGCTAAGAGCGTGTCCGTCACGGGATGTCTTGTGTAATAGCAGCTGTAATGAGTTAGACAATGGGGCAATAATTAAGAATGTTCTCAGACGATGAAAGATCTGCCCTGAGTGAAAACACTCTTTGGTTACTTTATATTTGCAGCCAACTTCAGAGCCTCACTTGCTGTTTATTGTGGAGGTGTTCCAAAAATGAAACCTGGGTTCATGTCGCTGCGCAATGGGAATGTTGACACCAACCTACAACTGTATGGAAACCGATGGGGGCCGGCGGAAACAGGTCTGTGCATGAAGCTACATCAGTATCACAGTTTATTAATATGTAATCGTCTATCATTCAGCTGAATATTTGTACGGCACTTACAGTAGTTACTATAATACTGCCACATAAAGGGAAGAGTATAACGATTACAGTACTGTTCCCCTATGTACAAGAATACAACTACTATAATACTGCCCCCTATGTACATGAATATAACTACTATAATACTGCCCCCTATGTACATGAATATAACTACTATAATACTGCCCCCTATATACAAGAATATAACTACTATAATACTGCTCCTATGTACAAGAATATAACTACTATAATACTGCTCCTATGTACAAGAATATAACTACTATAATACTGCCCCCTATGTACAAGAATATAACTACTATAATACTGCTCCTATGTACAAGAATATAACTACTATAATACTGCTCCTATGTACAAGAATATAACTACTATAATACTGCTCCTATGTACAAGAATATAACTACTATAATACTGCCTCCTATGTACAAGATTATAACTACTATAATACTGCCCCCTATGTACAAGAATATAACTACTATAACACTGCCCCCTATGTACAAGAATATAACTACTATAATACTGCCCTCTATGTACAAGAATATAACTACTATAATACTACCACCTATGTACAAGAATATAACTACTATAATACTACCACCTATGTACAAGAATATAACTACTATAATACTACCACCTATGTACAAGAATATAACTACTATAATACTGCCCCCTATGTACAAGAATATAACTACTATAATACTGCTCCCTATGTACAAGAATATAACTACTATAATACTGTCCTATATGTACAAGAATATAACTACTATAATACTGTCCTATATGTACAAGAATATAACTACTATAATACTGTCCTATATGTACAAGAATATAACTACTATAATACTGCCCCCTATGTACAAGAATATAACTACTATAATACTGCCCCCTATGTACAAGAATATAACTACTATAATACTGCCCCCTATGTACAAGAATATAACTACTATAATACTGCCTCCTATGTACAAGAATATAACTACTATAATACTGCCACCTATGTACAAGAATATAACTACTATAATACTGCCTCCGATGTACAAGAATATAACTACTATAATACTGCCTCCGATGTACAAGAATATAACTACTATAATACTGCCTCCTATGTACAAGAATATAACTACTATAATACTGCCTCCTATGTACAAGAATATAACTACTATAATACTGCCACCTATGTACAAGAATATAACTACTATAATACTGCCCCCTATGTACAAGGATATAACTACTATAATACTGCCCCTATATACAAGAATATAACTACTATAATACTGCCCCCTATGTACAAGAATATAACTACTATAATACTGCTCCTATGTACAAGAATACAACTACTATAATACTGCCTGCTATGTACAAGAATATAACTACTATAATACTGCTCCCTATGTACAAGAATATAACTACTATAATACTGCTCCCTATGTACCAGAATATAACTACTATAATACTGCTCCTATGTACAAGAATACAACTACTATAATACTGCCCTCTATGTACAAGAATATAACTACTATAATACTGCCCCTGTGTACAAGAATACGACTACTATAATACTGCTCCTATGTACAAGAATACAACTACTATAATACTGCCCTCTATGTACAAGAATATAACTACTATAATACTGCCCCCTATGTACAAGAATATAACTACTATAATACTGCCCCCTATGTACAAGTATATAACTACTATAATACTGCCCCCTATGTACAAGTATATAACTACTATAATACTGCCTCCTATGTACAAGAATATAACTACTATAATACTGCCACCTATGTACAAGAATATAACTACTATAATACTGCCTCCGATGTACAAGAATATAACTACTATAATACTGCCTCCGATGTACAAGAATATAACTACTATAATACTGCCTCCTATGTACAAGAATATAACTACTATAATACTGCCTCCTATGTACAAGAATATAACTACTATAATACTGCCACCTATGTACAAGAATATAACTACTATAATACTGCCCCCTATGTACAAGGATATAACTACTATAATACTGCCCCTATATACAAGAATATAACTACTATAATACTGCCCCCTATGTACAAGAATATAACTACTATAATACTGCCTCCTATGTACAAGAATACAACTACTATAATACTGCCTGCTATGTACAAGAATATAACTACTATAATACTGCTCCCTATGTACAAGAATATAACTACTATAATACTGCTCCCTATGTACAAGAATATAACTACTATAATACTGCTCCCTATGTACCAGAATATAACTACTATAATACTGCTCCTATGTACAAGAATACAACTACTATAATACTGCCCTCTATGTACAAGAATATAACTACTATAATACTGCCCCTGTGTACAAGAATACGACTACTATAATACTGCTCCTATGTACAAGAATACAACTACTATAATACTGCCCTCTATGTACAAGAATATAACTACTATAATACTGCCCCCTATGTACAAGAATATAACTACTATAATACTGCCCCCTATGTACAAGTATATAACTACTATAATACTGCCCCCTATGTACAAGTATATAACTACTATAATACTGCCCCCTATGTACAAGAATATAACTACTATAATACTGCCCCCTGTGTACAAGAATATAACTACTATAATACTGCCCCCTATGTACAAGAATATAACTACTATATTACTGCTCTCTATGTACAAGTATATAACTACTATAATACTGCCACCTATGTACAAGAATATAACTACTATAATACTGCCTCCTATGTACAAGAATATAACTACTATAATACTGCCCCCTATGTACAAGAATATAACTACTATATTACTGCTCTCTATGTACAAGTATATAACTACTATAATACTGCCACCTATGTACAAGAATATAACCATATCTTTCTATTCTCCTCAGCTGCTCTTCAGTCCACGTTGGGTCTGCAGGTGAAGACGTCCTACATGTGGGGTGGAGATGATCTGCAGTCTGAGATTTTTGATACTGAACTTAAGAATGATTCCCTTCAACTAAAACTGAACCCCGGTAATAAGAAGCAGCGGGAGGAGGTGGACAGTGCAGCGCTGGAAACTGCCCGGCTGAAGGATAAGCTGAAGAGGAAACTCTCTGAAGGTCACGGTGCCCGAGGGGGTGAGTGCGGCCTTCTTAGGATGTGTATGTGGTTCATTAGTAGATGAGTCTTTTCCTCTTAAGATCCCCCTATTATCATAATTACCACCACTATATAATTGGGGGAAGGTAACATAACCCCAGGACAGACTCTAGACGTTTCCTTGTCCACTCCTATCTATAGTCTATTATGTGGTCTCCATTACAGCTTCATCTGAACTGATTAGCTCACTGAACGCTCCCCTGAAGCCTGCAGTTCCCAAGAGCGCCTCCCAGAGGATACTGAATGTGACCAAACCTGTGCCCCCCATACAGAGGAGCCCTACGCCCCAGGACAACTCCATGGAAGATAGCGGTACACAGAGGAGCGTAACGGAGAACGGGGATGACGGAAGAAGAGACCATATAGAGGTACATGGTGACTGATAGGATCACCACTAGAGATGAGCGAACGTACTCGTTTCGAGTACTTACGCACCCGAGTACCGCCATTTTCGAGTACTTCAGTACTCGGGTGAAAAGATTCGGGGGGCACCGGGGGGCGGGGAGAGGCGTGGCGGTGCGGGGGGTAGCAGCGGGGAACAGGGAGGAGCCCTCTCCCTCTCCCCCCCCACTCCCCACTGCTACCCCCCGTGCCGCCACGGCGCCCCCCGAATTTTTTCGCCCGAGTACGGAAGTACTCGGAAATCGCGGTATTTGGGCGAAAAAGGGGCGTGGCCGAGCACGTTCGCGCATCTCTAATCACCACTATACAATAATGGATTCTAATTTTCTATCCTATCTATCTGTCTCTATCTAGTATCTGTCTGTCTCTATCTAGTATCTGTCTGTCTCTATCTAGTATCTGTCTGTCTCTATCTAGTATCTGTCTGTCTCTATCTAGTATCTGTCTGTCTCTGTCTAGTATCTGTCTGTCTCTGTCTAGTATGTATCTCTTATCTTATCTATAGGTGCATTTACACCACAAAGATGATCGCTCAAAAGATGGCTTTTGAGCCATCATTTTGCATAAACTACTACTTGGTACTAACGCCTATTAGTACCAATTAGAATAGTGAGTGCTGCCTAGAGCTGTATCCAGGGAATGCACCACCTGCTGTTCCCTGATTACATTCCCTTTGTACTGCCAGCGGGGTTGACAGTTGAGAGAATGCAATCAGCTGTAATCAGCTCCTTCCCGGGCAGAACACAGCATGCGGTCCTGCTTATCAGCTTTTCTGCTGAATGATGGTTTTCATGCAGAACTGAAATTCATTGTTAGGCAGAAAAGTGAAAGATGGGCACATTTACACCCAACGATTATCACTCAAAAGATGGCTTTTGAGCGGATTTTGAGCAATATAATCGTTGTGTCTAAATGGGCCTTATCTCGTATCTATCTCATATCTTATCAATTCTCAATTTCCTTACCTTATACTCGCAGTCTTTACAATATGCGCGCTGTGGCGAGGAGAAGACTCGGAAGGCTCTTGGTGGGGTTGTTATTCCTCCAATAACCAAGTCATCGGGTCTGCCAGTGGAGACAACTCAGAATGGCTTAGTGCAGACCACGACTAATGGTCAGCTGAGGAGATCTTCACCAGCGTCCCGACATGGAGCCCAACAGAGAAGGTGACTGCCAGGCCAAGGGCGGCTATAGCGCATCACATCCTGTTACACTTACTTTGATTCACTCCTTTGATGATTCCCATTGTAGAAAATATGAGACTTTTATCTCATCAGTGGGTGGGAAAATGTGTGAACCCATAGCTGCTACAGTGTAGAAACCGTACTGCAACACAGTAACATAGTATGTAAGGCCGAATGAAGACAATGTCCATCTAGTTCAGCCTGTCTATCCTACTGTGTTGATCCAGAGGAAGGCAAAAAACCCCAAGGCAAGAAGCCAATTAGCCCTTTTGGGGGAAAAATTCCTTCCCGACTCCCTAATGGCAATCAGACTGTTCCCTGGATCAACACAGAAGACAGGTGGACCAAGAGAATGAACACATATGAATACTAAGTGGTGTCTCCAAGCGTCCGGGGTTCAGCGGGACAGTCCTGACAGTCCTGGATTTTTTGTGAGATAAAAAACAGCCAATGGTTACCGCTTTCACTCCCTCCGCCACTCTGGTACCCCTCCAGGTAGTGTGATCATGTGCCATCTAGCACATGGGCAATCACTGGCCCCAGCTATACCGATGCTAAGGCTGGGGAAAGGTTTTAAGTGATCATGTGAGTGGGGGACTGGAGCGGCGGGAATCAGAGGACCGGGGAGTGAAAGTGATGAGTTCAGGCCATTTGTTTATTTCACTTCAGAAAAGTGGGCAAGCGGGGCATTTATACTGAGAAGGGGATGTGGGGGCCGTAATACCGAGTGGAGAATGCTGGGACATTATTACTAAGGAAGGGGGGGGGGGGCAGGGGCATGTGGGGACATCACTTCTGAAGGGGACATAAAAGGGCATTATTACTGATGGTGGGGATCGGGGGCATTAATACTGAGGGACATATGGCATTATTACTGGGGGACTATTACTGTGAGGAGGTTACTAATGAGCACTTAATGTGAGGGGACACAAAGGGTGTGGCTTAGCAGAAAAAAGAGGTAGAGTTTAATGTAAAAAAAGTTTGAGGAGGCATGTGCCTGGCATGGGCATGTGGGTTGCCTAATAGGCCATCAATACTACATGACCTTGGTGAGGAATGTCTATATGACAGTTTGAGTACAAAGACTAGTGTGGATTTTGCTGCAAAGCATTGGAAAATGTCCCCTCTGTGGCCCCGTACTTACACCAGGCTTAGGGCCCAGGTGGGAAATTGTATCAGTATACAGTTCATATGTCATCTAACGCTGATGTCCTCTCCTTTACAGCAACCCTCTGGATGATGAAGGCAAATCCAACAGGTCTATAAGTAAGTGTGCAAAATGTGTACTGTGTCTAAAGTATGTACACTTAAAGGGATCATCCAGGTAAATCCTAAATGAGAGATGTTAAAAAGGAACTCCAGTAGACACATAAAATCATTGTATGCACCATGATACTTTGCCAAGGCTTCTTATAGGGAGGCCTGATCCCAACTATTAGAAGCTATAGTTACATAGAGGATCATATACTGTGAGCAGGATGCTGGAGAGATGCAGATGTAGGTGTAATGCACAGGAGAGGAGGTAGGCTGTGCTCGGTGCAGCAGCTTGTCACATGCAATGCATAAACTATTGCTTTATGTCACCAACTTGAAGCAGCATGGCGGAGCTTCAGTACAGAACCTACAGGCTGGTAACCTGAGGCCTTCTGAAAACCCTAAGGTCTTCCACGGCTGATTGCCATACACAGTATTGCATTAGGGCTCAGTCACACAGGCGTTTGGACGCACACATTTTTGAACGCATCAGTTATGCGTTCAAAAATTTGCTGTGACATCCAGGGGTTTCATCTTGTTGTCAATGGGGCTGGCGCAGCTGCAGCGGCCCCATTGACATACAGAGAACATCGCGATCCTCTGCTACAGCTGTGGCAGAGGATTTCTTCATCTCTGCGGGGAGTCCCATTGTCACTGGACTACTGAGATGAAGAAAACCGAGCGATGTTCTCCCATTGAATTCAATGGAGCCGGCAATACAGTCGGCTCCATTGAAAGTAATGGGCTGCCAGCAAGCCCTGCAGTGATTTTCAGGGAAGGGCTTAAAATATAAGCCTTTCCCTGAAAACCATCCTAAAAATGTATATTAAAAAAAAAAAATCTATACTCGCCTCTCTGCAGCTGCCGGGGCTCAGCCGCGTCCAGCCTTCTCTTCTCCTGCATTGCTCTAAGAAGTATTCAGCAGGCGGGAATTTAAAATCCCCGCCTGCTGAATAGGCTGCCTTTGATCGGCTGAGCACTGTAACCAATCAGAGGCAGCTCTCAGCTATTGATTGACAGCTGAGAGCTGCCTCTTATTGGTCACAGTGCTGAGCCAGTCAGAGGCAGCACTCACCCATTCATGAATTCATGATTGGTCTCTGATTCGCACATGTGACCGCTGCTATTGAAAAGCATTGGTTCTATCTAGTGCGAATTTTTTGACACACGGAAAAACACCCGTTACAATCACCCATGTGACTGAGCCCTTATACTGTGTTCTGATAGGCAGTCTTTCAAGCCATGCATTATACACTATAAGCAATCAAACAATCATGAGTTCAAATCCCCTATGGGTAGTTTAAAAAAAAAAAAAAAAAAAAAGGAAATGTTTTATTATTAGAAAAAAAACAAAGGTAGTAAAAGTTTTTTTGTTTTTAAGACATTTTCAACATATTTATAATGAAAAAAAACCAATTTGGTATTGCTGTGTCAATAAAAGTCTGATGTATCAAAGTAATGCAATAATTATCCCGCACCGGGAACGTGATCAGAAAGAAAAATACACAATGCCAGAGTTGCCCTTTTTCGGTCACCCTGTCTCCAAGAAAAACATTTAATAAAAAGTGATCAAAAAGTCATATACATTCCAAAATAAAATTAAATAGAACCATTGAAAAATACAACTTGTTCCTCAAAAAACAACAAGCTGGCAGCCAGAGACATCGATTGATAAATAAAAAAGTATTGATTTTTGAAAGTGGAGAGGAGAAACCAAAAATGGGAAAAGGGGGAGGGGAGGCGGCTCTTAAGGGGTTAAAGTGACATGATTGTATTTGCTATAAGTGGGGTTTTTTTCTCCTCCTGCTACTTTAGTTTCAACTCTACAATGTTGTCATTATTAGCAAATGGGAAATACGCCCCCTGCTGGATCGGAGGAATATATTTAGAGCAAACAGAGTATTTCCTTTACGGTTGATTTACAGTTTTTGTGGAACGACAACTCCCAGCATGCCCCGACAGTCTGCAGTGGTTATCTTCTCACTTGAGCCTGGTAGAGTTTCTTTTACCAGTAGCTGGGTAATTACTACTTCTCTGTGCCAGACAATTAGCGGTGTGACAGTTACACCGGCGCTGGGGAAGAATTCCTACCATTATTACTATGAAACAAAGTAGCAACAAACGGTAACCAACATAATGAGATAATAGGTGGGAGACCTCTCCAAGGAGCCGCATGGCACGCAACGCCTGGGACGGAGCAGCCGCGTATTCACCTGACAATGTGGAAACGAGATCGTATGACCGGCAGGGATATTCTGTTACCACCATAGAAAGAACATTTTGTTTTGCACTCGGCACTGAACTGCTCGCGATCCACGCCGCACGTCCTTCACAAAGGTGGGGTTTAAATTAAATAACAAAGAAGAGCGCATTGCGTTGTATGCCGATGACGCGCTTCTCTTTTTGCAAGATCCGGAGCTCTCCGATTTTGATACTCTTTGGTCTCTATTCTGAGATAAAGGTTGGACTCCTCTTTTGGCAGCTGACTCAGCGGCGGCTTTGCTCCCTCTGTCTGCTCCAATGGGTAGACCAGATGACCTATTTGGGTATACGGGTAACCAAGCAAATATATGTTTTCTAGGACATCAGTCTTCCTCTGCCCTTAAATTGGGCCATGGTGTTAAGGATAGTTGCTGGAGACCTGGCCAAAGAACATGTCCCTCTAAAATCCCCAAACATTCCCTAGAGGCAAGATGCATCCACCACTCTCATATTGTACCATCATGAGTTTTGTGTTTCCGTCTTCCCTTCTCTCACACACAGATGCTGATCACATTCACAACCATCCCACAAATGCCATGGAAGCCACTTTGGAAGTAGTCCCTTTAAAAACAATCCTACCGTCTGCAGCCAAAGACACTGATGTCACACCACTACCGCAGCTAGTCAAAGAGGAAGAGGAAGGGAAGGAGAACCATGCTCGGGTAGGTCATTCATTGTGAGGATAATCTACTATTCAAGATCAGAGATGGAGCATACCTATGGGACCCCTACCATGAGGTGATCTGAGACTGCCACCTCAGGCGGTGGTCTGCAGGCCTTCAGAGTTGCCACCCAGTCCTTCCAATGCTTTAAAATGAGTGGGCATTTTTGTTGGGGGGGTGGCATCATTTCACACTTCGCCTCAAGCAGCATGAAGACTTTGAGCACCCCTGAGCACACCTCGAAAAATAGTCTAACACATGGCAATAATGTACAAAATACCTGCAGTACCAAACATGAACACAAGAGGTTTACAGCAAGCATTCTACTGCATATTTTCTTTAGTTTGTGAATTATTCTAGGGCAGGATTGTTACATACCTCTAATAGTGGCTGCAGGCAGAGATTTATCTTGTAGCTCTGTGTCTACTGGAGAGGGTTTGGCGCTCTGACCCCCACACATATATTTATAAATTAATCCAGAATTTTGACCCTGCTTCTACTAAGATAAACTTAGTGGTGTTAAATGATAGACATTCGTGGTAAGACAAAAGTATCTCCAGCTCCTCGCCCTGTTTCTTTGCTCTTTACCTTAGCTAAATAATTTTTGTTTAAACAAATTTTTAAAAATCAGCGATACAATTTATTTTAGATCATCTTCACTATATCAAAGTCTGCGCAAGACAAGATGAGACAAAAGCAGCAGGAGATAGAAAATATCCGAAATGAAAAAAGGAGAAGCCAACAGCAGCTGTGGAACAGACAAGGAGGGGATCCTGGAGGTCAGTGTAAGGATGAGAAACTGTGCATGCATCGGATTATATATAGTGATATGGAGCATGCTGGGGTATTATTGTATCTTGTCACCACCAGGAAGTACTAGTGGAGACAACAGTAACAGGCAGGTAACGCCCCCTGCAGCTGATTGGCTGCACAGCTGGCTGGTGTTCAGGTCCTGCAAGGCCACTGAGGTTCTCCGACAGCAGGAGAATTGAGAGCGCCGGTGGGGGCAGGACATGCAGAGCATCCAGAGACACCATTGGCAGGGGAGGACAGTGGCTAATGTTGGAGCGGGGAGAACAGCAGCTAACCTGTAAGTGGTGGAGCGCCGGCATTGGGAGTGGTGGCACAGGATGCAGAGGCTACACCGGCAGGGGAGGACAGCGGCAAGCGTGCGAGCACATTGACAGTCAGCGGCGGCAGGAGCGGTGGCAGGACATGGACACTGAGAGTTGCCAGGAGAGGCACAGGCGTCCAATATCCCTGAAGTGCTGGTGCGCCGCCAAGAGACGCATAATGCCAGTGCTGCTAGGACAGCCGGATCAGTGAGGCCGTGGATGCAGTGTCGGCTATCGGTTGTCATGGGGAGATGGTAGGGACATGGCTGCAGCGAGCACACTCCTAGCAGCTGCGTGTGTAGAGATTGTTGCCTGGGCTGGACGGTTAGAGTTAGGGGTTAGTGTTCATGTTAGGCATAGATTATTTATGCTAAATGCTTGCATGTTACCCTTGTAACATTGAAGTATTTACAGCTAATAATCTACGCCTAACATGAACACTAACCCCTTACCCTAACCGTCCAGCCCAGGCAAAAATCTCTACACACGTAGCTGCTAGGACCTCACATAAGTCACCCAATCGGGAGCTAGGGGTGTGACAGGGGCATTCCCCATGCAAGCCCTGTCAAACCCCTAGCTTCCGGTGGTGACAAGATACAATAATACCGCATGCTGGTATAACCTGAGTATCTCCTGTATGTAATTAATATTTACAGCTGGTATACGTTATACATCTCCTGTATATAGTGATATGGACCATGCTGGTATAACCTGGGTATCTCCTGTATATAATTATATATGTACAGCTGGTATAAGTTATACATCTCCGTATATAGTGATATGGAGCATGATGGTATAACCTGGGTATTCCCTGTAATATAACATACAGCTGGTATAAGTCATACATCTCATAACACTCTGTAAAATGGTGATATATTATGTATATTTATTATCTCTCATATTTAGGGTCCATCACATCATTCAGTCCTCAGTGATTAGCACAGTCTCTTGACGAGACAGAGATGCAGCCAACAGTGATCATCGCCATTCATCAGGTACGTATCTGCTAAAAGTCCTTGAAGATTACGTATATAAACCGTGTTCTTTTATGTGTCTTGTCAGTGTTATAAAAATGTAAAATTATAGGCATCATTTATCAAAACTGTCTGAAATGAAGACAGTCCTGTTGCCCATAGCAACCAATCATTTCTGACGCTGTAGTATAATAAAACTTAAACTCTCTTTGGTTGCTATGGGCAACAAGGACAGTCTCCCTGTTAGACAGTTTGTCAATTACGTGCAGTTTACAGTGAGGTACCAACAAAAGGAGACGGATGAACTGGCGAGGCCGGAGTAACATTTGGATATTTGAGATATATATATATATCCACCATCAGGGCTGGAAGTCCTGCTAGTCTCTCTCTCTTTCTCTTTTTTTTCTCTCTCTTTCTCTTTCTCTCTTTTTTTCTCTTTCTCTTTTTCTCTCTCTTTTCTCTTTCTCTCTCTTTTTCTCTCTCTTTTTCTCTCTTTTTCTCTTTTTCTCTCTCTTTTTCTCTCTCTTTTTTCTCTTTTTCTCTCTCTTTTCTCTTTCTCTCTCTCTTTTTCTCTCTCTCTTCTTTTCTCTCTCTCTTTTCTCTCTCTCTTTTTCTCTCTCTCTTTTCTCTCTCTCTTTTTCTCTCTCTCTCTTTTTCTCTTTCTCCTTTTCTCTCTTTCTCTCTTTTTCTCTCTTTTTCTCTTTCTCTTTTTCTCTCTCTTTTCTCTCTTTCTCTCTTTTTCTCTCTTTTTCTCTTTCTCTTTTTCTCTCTCTTTTTCTCTCTCTTTCTCTCTTCTCTCTTTTTCTCTTTCTCTTTTTCTCTCTCTTTCTCTCTTTTTCTCTTTCTCTCTTTCTCTCTCTTTCTCTCTTTTTCTCTTTCTCTTTTTCTCTCTCTTTCTCTCTTTTTCTCTTTCTCTTTTTCTCTCTCTTTCTCTCTCTTTTTCTCTTCTCTTTTTCTCTCTCTTTCTCTCTTTTTCTCTTTCTCTTTTTCTCTCTCTTTTTCTCTCTCTTTCTCTCTCTCTTTCTCTCTCTCTTTTTCTCTCTCTTTCTCTCTCTCTTTCTCTCTCTCTTTTTTCTCTCTCTTTCTCTCTCTCTTTCTCTCTCTTTTTTCTCTCTCTTTCTCTCTCTCTTTCTCTCTCTCTTTTTCTCTCTCTTTCTCTCTCTTTTTCTCTCTCTTTCTCTCTCTCTTTCTCTCTCTCTTTTTCTCTCTCTTTCTCTCTCTCTTTCTCTCTCTCTTTCTCTCTCTCTTTCTCTCTCTCTTTTCTCTCTCTCCTTTTTCTCTCTCTCTTTTTCTTTCTCCTCTCTTTTTCTCTCTCTCTTTCTCTCTCTCTCTTTCTCTCTCTCTTTCTCTCTCTCTTTTTCTTTCTCTTTTTCTCTCTCTTTCTCTCTTTTTCTCTTTCTCTTTTTCTCTCTCTTTCTCTCTCTTTTCTCTTTCTCTTTTTCTCTCTCTTTCTCTCTTTTTCTCTTTCTCTTTTTCTCTCTCTTTCTCTCTCTTTTTCTCTTTCTCTTTTTTCTCTCTCTTTTTCTCTCTCTTTCTCTCTCTCTTTCTCTCTCTCTTTTTCTCTCTCTTTCTCTCTCTCTTCTCTCTCTCTTTTTCTCTCTCTCTTTTTCTCTCTCA